>CM062814.1:336340858-336583821 GCA_031772625.1 Pinus tabuliformis | reverse complement strand
GAAACGGTTTCGGCGTTGGTACGGCTGCGTGCTTGCTGAGTTGATGGCGGATTTGGCTGATCACTGCCCTGCCATCATTGTCACGGTCCACGTCCGCAAACTCTGCTGCAGTTGGAATTAACATTCCAACATTGTTGTTTGTATTGCTGGGGAATATGAAAAGAAATGGAAAGCATCATCCCAAATTCCACCACCGTGCGATGAAATATGGAGACATTTCAACCATTCTCATTTACTCACCCCTTCAATGCTTTTCGGCTTCGAAACGCTTCTGCTGGTGATTATCATATATTCAAGATTAAGGGTTTGCCAGATCGCGGTTGAACCTGAAGCACTGAATTGAATGGTCCGTAAAATTTCTGAGCAACACACTTACAGATTTCAACATGGAAACAAATCTACTCACCAAGGAACAAAACATTTACTAACACAACCACTAGATAATACATTTTATTAAACTAATCTATATACAAAGAAGTATTATAGCTAAATTCGTATGATCTCAATGTTTCTAGTGAGAGAATCAAGTCTGAAACAGCTTTAATACTATATTAAAAATTAAGATTAAAAAACCATGTCACACCTAAATCACGCTTCAAACTATATTAAAAATTAAGATTAAAAAACCATGTCACACACAAATCACGCTTCAATCTCTTTATTGATTATAAAGATTATAAATATATAGGATATAAATCACTAACTTCAACGCATCTAAATCAATACTACACCTTATACATAAAATCAACTAACATCTAAAATAACTCCTCGTAATTCAACTGCACATGACTGCGAACACCCAACATCCCTCTAGCATTGGGATTTCAAATTTCAAAAATAAAGTTTTTAAATTTATTAATAAATATGAGATGGGGATCGGTATTTAATCAAAATTAATATTATTCATGGGCTTTTAAAAGATGGATATGAATGTATTGACACCTTGTCTTTAAACTTATTATTTTCTCTTTTATAATATTTTAAATTTAAAATCTAAACATTTAAATGATTTGATTTCAGCGTCATAACTAGGTCACTGCTTCCTATAACCAGATTTTGCCGATGTGGGCTAGTGGTAAAATGTGGCTGAACATTTCAGTTTGTGGACGTTTCGGTTTACATGCAGCTTGAACGTTTATTTCATTGGCAATTCAACTTCGCTACATAACCACATTCGATTTCATCTTTTATTTGACGAGATTTCTTTGACTAAGTTCGATTTCAATTCAATTTCTCACGAGAATTCACTGACATTATAAGTCTTTAGTTAGAGTTGTTTATGGAGGTTGAGGAATTGCTCAGATGGTTAAAAGTGGCTAGAATCTTGGTAAAATAATTTCAAAAAATCTTGTAGAGGTAGTGTTTCAATCATGTTTTTGATGGTGGAAATAAATTCAACACCATCAAAAACTTTTAGGACACCTAAAATTATGAATTTTCACACCTTTTACTTGTTAGAATTAATGGAAAATAGGTTATTCTTGTTACGTAGTTATGCATTCTACTTTTCTTAGTCATTCAATTTCTATTATTAAGGGATATGATTTGTTGTCCCTAACAAATTGTATCTATTTATTTTTGGAGATTAATGTGAAGCTTGTGTGACATTTTGCTTGTAGGAGCTCCTGGTGATCCACACTTGTGAGCTCCTCTTGTGTTGGTTTTGCATTTCACATCTTCCCTGTGCAACTCTTGACATGGTATCATAGCTGCAGGACTGTTAATCCTGTAAACTGAGTGAGGGCGCGACTGTAGCGGAGTCGTCGTGAAATTTGAGTGGACAAGTGCGACGACCGCACTGTAAAACTAAGCACAGTTTCGTTTTGGAAACTCGGCGCGAGCTTTGGCTGGAGGGTCGAGACTCCAACATGTATTGCCGCGACTAGCTTCACGACTTCACTGTGGATAAAAGCGTCGACTATGCGAAAGCCTGCGTGGAGGCATTCGAAGGCTGAGTGCTGGGAGCTGCGTGTTTTTTTCTTCTCAACAAAAACACTGCGTTTGAGTTGGTTGGTGCTCTGCCGTTTGCGCAGAGGAAGTGTGTTGACTGAGAGAACCTCGGTGGTCGTGGTAGCGTCGAATGATTCAGCCTGTGAACTGGTGGAAAGAAACTAGAAGGTTGGTGTTGTAGCGTGAGGGCTTCCTGGTAAATGTAAGGTGACTGCGTGGTTCTTTGTTTGTTGGCTGTGAAAAATTGCCATTGTGGCTGCAAGAGTGTGAGGATTCAAACCTACGTGGCAGGCTGCACCTGCGTCAAGAAGGAGGTCGGATTGATAAGCAGAGCTGCAGGGAGAGGTCCTTTTTTTGTGCGTGGTGGCTACGTGATTCTGCTTTTGGCTTGGAGAAGTCGTAGTCTGAAGGCGATCCGTGAGGTGGTTGCTGATCCACAAGCGGTAGTCAGCATAGCGCCATGATTGAGGCCTTCCTACGACAATCGCTAGAGTGGAGTGAAGATCTACTATTGAATATTTCAGAAGGAAAGATCGCTAAGGTGACAAAAACCACAGAGAGGAGTGTTGTTGTGCCAGAGTGGAGCGTTGAATGTGGAATGTTGCTCAGATTACAGGAGAGCGTTATCCATTCATTGCTGCCATTTTTTCAATAATTGAAGTTTTTTAATTAAAAAAGGGGAGTTTCTTTAATTAAAAGAAATGGCACTGCATTATTTTTAAAGGAATTATTATCTGATACTAAGGGGGCGTTTTTTTTTCTTTTCAAGAATCTGAGGAATTTGGGGTTAGCATTTTTTTTTTGTAAAGGAGATCTGGGGTTTGTTTACATTATTGAAGTTTTTTATTCAATATGAATAACCAAATATATGAATCTTATCTCAATGAGAGTAATAAGCTTGATGGTTCCAATTACACTAATTGGAAGTTTAAGCTCTCGACTCTGCTTGAGGGACAGAATGCCTATGGCATTGCCACCGGTGATGAGGTCAAGCCGACCACTGCAGCTTGTGAAATGAATACAACGATTCAAGATTGAGAGAAAAGGGAGATGAAGGCGAAGGTTCTCCTCAAGTTATCAGTCATAGATTGCATCATCCCTCACATTCGGGATTGCAAAACAGCAAATGACATATGGATGATTGTAAAAAGAGATGTACGAGATGAAGAACACCAGTCAAACCTTGTACCTCATGAAGAAGATTCTCTCCATCAAGATGGAGGAGAATGAGCCTGTTTCTTCATTCATGTCCCAGATAAAGGAGTTTAAATATAAACTAACTGATATCAGTCAGACGGTGGCGAATGATGATCTGGGGACGATTACTATGAACGGCATGACGGATGATTATCATATGTTTATAACAGGATTGAATGCAAGAAAAAATCCTCCAGGCTTTGAAGAGCTCACTGGGATCTTGCTACAAGAAGAAGAAAGGAGGTTGTCTCTGAAACCTCACTCTCAAACCTCAAAATCCAAATCTTGCATTGATGACAAAGTTCAAGCCAAAGGGGAAAGCAGTGGCTGAGCACAGGAAGGGTAGCGTATCACAAAAAAGGACACCACAAGGTATGACCTCGCATAAACATGACTCTGCTCCTAAATGCTTTTATTGTGGTAAGACAGGCCATATTGCTAAATTTTTCCATAAGAAAAAGGTAGATGGGGAGAGGTACAAGCAGAGAAGACATGCAGGTCATTTGGCTGATACAGATCAGAATCAGGATGTGAGATTATTTATGGCTAAGACTGTACTAGCCACTGAGGAGGATGAATTAGATATTTGGTTCGTAGATTCTGGAGCCTCCTCACATATGACAGGTAAAAAGCAATGGTTCAAATTTTTTAGAGAATCCAACACTGGAGTAAAAGTATACCTTGGAGATAATGGAGGGTACCAGATCAAGGGACATGGAGATGTCCTTGTCACTCTGCCTGATGGAAAGATTAGGAATATATCTAATGTGTGGTATGTTCCTGGTATTGAGAAGAACCTGATTTATGTATCAACAATTACAGATCAGCATCTCAAGGTAGAAAACTTTAAATCTCATTGTATTATTAAAGACTTGTTGGACCAGATGAAGCCTATTGCTACAGGTATTCATATAGGAGGACTCTACAAACTGGATGTGAGGAGTACACCACAACAAGCATTGATGTCATTGGATAAGTTTGCTGAAAATTTGTGGCATCAGTGACCTGGGCACATCAATTTCAGTGACCTTCTCCTTTTACAGAACAAAGGAATTGTAGATGGTCTTCCTGTTTTGAAAAAATTTCATATTGATTGTGAAGCATGTGCATTCGGTAAACAACATAGAGATGAATTTCCTGTTGTTAAAGATAGGAAATAGAGGGATACACTCGAACTTATACACACTGATTTATGTGGCCCTATGCAGACAAGATCGTTAGGTGGGGCCTACTATTTTCTAGCCTTTGTTGAAGATTGTACAAGATTCATATGGGTGTATTTTCTTAGATAGAAGAGTCATGCCTTTGAGTATTTCAACCAGTTCAGGAACATGATTGAGAAGTAGAGAGGAAAGTTCATCAGGATTCTTCGATCAGATCAAGGCGGAGAATTCAAGAAAGGGGATTTCAACAAATACTGTAAAGAGCATGGGATACAACAGCAATTTACAACACCTTACACTCCTCAACGAAATGGAGTAGCTGGGAGGAAAAACAGAACACTGGTGGAGTGTGCTCGCAGTATCTTGAAAGGTAAGAATCTATCTAATGGCTTTTGGGTAGAAGCTGTCAATACTGCAGTATATTTGAAGAATAGGAGTCTCACTAAAAGTATTGATTATAAAACTCTTTTTGAAGTGTTGTTTGGCTTCAACCCTGCATTAAGTCACCTTAGAGTATTTGGTTGTAAAGCTTTTGCGCATGTTCCCAAAGAAAACAGGAATAAGTTAGATTCAAAAGCCATTAAATGTACCTTCATTGGATACTACAGTGAGTATAAGGCTTATAAATTGTTTGATCCTTCTATTCACAAGGTGTTTGTTAGTAGAGCCATAGTATTCCATGAACAGGTTGATGATGAAAATCCTATTCAAGGTAATGAAGAATGGCATGTACCATTACTTTCAGATGAGGATGTTGAAACATGGATCAGTCAACAACAATAGTAGCAACAACAACAACAATAGCAGCAGCAAGATAAAGAGGAGGAAATTGAGTTCAGTCCACAAAGAGAAGAACAGAGCAGAATAGTTGACAGCGCACCACTCAGGAGATTTAATAGGCCGAAATAGTTACCATCTCGGTATAGGGATTGTGCGCTCATGACTGGTATGTTAAACATTGCATAACCTTGTGATTTTTATGAAGCAAATAAGAGTTATGAATGGAAGGAAGCAATGAAGGAGGAATATGAATCTATTATTAAGAATAATCAGGGAAAATTTTAGGGGCTAATATACGCCCATGGGCTAATTTTCTATACTTTTTCCAAAAAAAAGATTCGCTAATTTCCATTTTTTTGTAAAAATGATTGGCCCAAATTTTATAGAATGAAATTATATTACCCTAAAAATCGCCAAAAAATTATATATAGACTATATAGATTTCATATTATAGATTTCATATTATGGACTAGTGGGATTCGCCAAGGTTTCTAAATTCAAGATAAATTTCCATCCTTAAAATTTTCCCTGAGAATAATACTTTGGATCTAGTAAAGCTTCCTCATGATAAACAGCCCATAGGTTGCAGATGGTTATTTAAGTTGAAATTTAAAGCAGATGGGTCTATTGATAAGCATAAAGAAAGGTTGGTTGCAAAGGGGTATTCCCAGAAATAATGTATTGATTTTGAGGAAACATTTGCCCCTATTGCAAAATTAAATACCATTAGATTGATTATTGCTTTAGCCACTAAGCATCATTGGAAAATACATCAATTAGATGTTAAATCTTCTTTCTTAAATGGTGATTCAAAAGAAGAAGTATACTTAGTGTAGCCTGAGGGGTTTGTTAAGAAGGGAGAAGAGCATTTAGTATGTAGATTAAAAAAAGCTTTATATGGTTAAAAGCAGGCTCCTAGATCTTGGTACGAAAAAATTGATTCATTTTTCTTCATGCATGTTTATAAACGGAGCAAAAATGATCTTAATTCGTATACTGTGTTTAATGATGAGGGGCCAATAGTGTTGATTTCTTTATATGTAGATCTGATCATGACAGGGAGTGCAGACAATATCATTGAAGAAATAAAGCAGTAGTTATCACAGAAATTTGAGATGAAGGACCTTGGAGAAATGCATTACTGTTTGGGTCTAGAAGTTTGGAGAGATTCAAGCCAAACTTTCTTGTCCCAGGGTAAGTATGCTAAGAGTTTGTTGACTAAATTCAAAATGGATGAGTGCAAGGCTGCATTTGTGCCTTTACAGCAGAAAAGAAAACTTCAAGTGAATGATGGTTCGAAATATGCAGATGCAACATTGTACAGACAATTAGTTGGCAGTCTTATCTATTTGACTACAACGAGACTAGATCTAGCTTATGCAGTGAGTGTTTTGAGTCAGTTCATGACTCAACCTCATGAGAACCATTGGCTTGTAGCGAAAGGAGTACTGAGGTATCTGCAAGGAACTTTAGACTTTGGTATTTTGTATTCTGACTCATTCGATGTTAACTTGACAGGGTATACAGACTCTGATTGGACGAGAAATTTAGATGATAGAATATCAATTACAGGTTACACCTTTAGCATTGGGTCCAGTGTCATCTCTTGGTGCAACAAGAAGCAACATACTGTAGCCTTATCCTCAGCAGAAGCAGAATACCAAGCTATGTGTGCGGCGACATGTGAGGCGGTTTGGTTACGCAGACTTCTCCAAGATGTAGGAGAAGAACAGACAGAAGCTACAGTTATCAATTGTGATAATCAAATTTCCATCAAATTGGCTTACAATCCTGTGTTTCATAAAAACACTAAGCACATAGACACTCAATTTCATTTTGTTAGGGAAAAGGTGCAGTCCAAAGAGATTTGTGTTGAATATTGTAATTCTTGTGATAATATGGTTGATATATTTACTAAGCCTCTGGGAAGACTAACATTTGAGTTGTTTAGGGACATATTAGGTGTGTTTAAGAACCCTTTCTCCATTAAGGGACAGTGTTAGAATTAATGGAGAATAGGTTATTCTTCTTATGTAGTTATGCATTCTACTTTTCTTAGTCATTCAGTTTCTATTATTCAGGGATATGATTTGCTGTCCCTAACAAATTGTATCTATTTATTATTGGAGATTAATGTGAATCCTGTGTGGCGTTTTGCTTGTAGGAGCTCCTGGTGATCCACACCTGTGAGCTCCTCTTGTGTTGGTTTGTCATTTCACGCCTTCCCTATGCAACTCTTGACATTACCTAAATTTACAAAAATCTCTGCCAGATTTTTTAAAAATATAACCCGAATTTTCATAACTTTCAAGACAAAAAAAAACATAATTGTTAGACTAGGGGATAAGGAGGAGGCTTGGGCAATGAACAATTGCTTGCTGTTTAATTTTTTAGAGTGTGGGATGTTGGGTTGAACTTTTGCGATCACCATGTCAAAATTCATTGTGGGGATTTGGTTGTGCAAGTTAACTTTTCTTTGACGATGACAAATGCATAGATGGCCTTTGTTTATTATAATTTCATTTTCAAGCTGAAAAAATATCCTCTATTTTCACCCTTTATTATAAATAGATTCGTATTTTATGCATAAATTTGATATAAATGCAATTTGCATAAGTTTGAAATAAAATTGAATTTCTATAATTTTAATATATATTATAAATTTGTAATTTATGCAAGTTCATATAATTTTTTAATAAATTTGTTAGTAATATGTAATTTTTTAATAAATTTGTAATACAAATTTAATTCGAGTGATTCAATAAAACAATTGTTATTATTTTTATTTAAATTATATAAAAAAATGTTTAAATAAAAAAATTGTTATTTTATGAGGTAAACGTAAACCATTGTTATTTTTCGGGGTAAATTTTATGTGTTGAAATAAAATAACCATAATATTTTTGGCATTCAAAATGGATTTTATGTGTTAAAATAAAATCACCATAATGTTTTTTGGATTTGAATAAGTGATATTTTCACATAAAGTATCTAAATAACATATTTATTTGTTATGGATTTAAAATCTAGTGGACATGAAAAGAATTGTTATTATTTAAATTTAAATTTAAAACTAATAATAATAAATCAATTTTTTAAAAAAGATATTTTTAATTTTTTTTTAATAATTTTTAATTTATATAAATTTAATATAAATTTAGGCATATAAAATTTTAAATCCATATAGGTTACACATGTTAATGCCTCTCCAGATATATCGTAGTTCTTGGAAGATTATTTCAAGGAATGGCTTAGTGCTCTTGATAGTGTCAAATAATAACACAAATTATTTCTTTATCTGTGAAGTGGTTTGAATGTGTAGTTTCACTTGAACTATAACAGGTTACATCATTGAGATCAAATAATTATTTTAAAAAATAGAAAAAAAAAAAACAATAAAATTGAATATACAGATTCACTTGTACATGAATCATTTAATATTTCTCTTATTTTCTAACAACATATTATTTTAATTTACTTATATGTTTTGTTTATTTTACCTATAATATAGTAATACCCATCAAAATATTAAAAATACAAATTTTCAAACAACATATCATTTTAATTTGTTTAGATGTTTTGTTTCCCTACTTCATATTATAGTAATACTTATCAAAATTCAAAATATTAAAAATACTAAACCCATCCAAAATATTAAAAATACTAAACCCATCCTCACCTCAAGGTAAAAAGAGACACTAAATTACTAGCAACTCATTGGCTTTGTCTTTTAGCTACTAAATTCTTTGTTTCATTTAGCTACTAAAATTCTTTCCTATTTCAACATTTTTTTCTTATGTAAAACAACCGGAGTATCTATTCAAATGACCAGGTGCCCCTTTCTCAGGTTCTCCAATTTTTTGTTATACCATGCACGATATACATTTCAATGGCACACTAGGCATAATTAAAATCTCATTAAAAATAATTTAGAAAATAGTAGCTAATTTCTAAAATTTAAAATCAAGAAACATATAACTAGGGCACTCTATTTCTGCACCATAGAAGGGGTGGATCATATTAGTGCATATTGCTCTAACATATTTACTAGTAATGAATTTTAGTTTGTATACTATTAATCTATTTAGGGTGGGGTGTATATTCATTTCTTAACACTTTTTGATAGTAATTTTTAGTGTGTATACTATCAATCTATCTATGGTGGGGTGTATATTCATTTCTTATTACTTTTTGATAGTAATTTTTTGTTGTTGCAATATGAGGTTGTGCCCAGGCCAAGGATAATCTATTTTTTTAGATGTAAGAATGATTTTCCTAATAGTGGAACATCGTCATCACAATGGTGTCAGATTCTATTATGCTTGGAGACACCTTAATATATTGTACCTTCACCTTCAACTCTTTCCTATGAGATTTGAACCTACGAAAAATAATTCAAATAAATTGTTGAGATCCACCTCCATCTCCTCCCTATGAGATTTGGACCTAAGCATTGAAACTTTGTCTTTTTGGCCTTCTACCTCATAACCAGGAGGTTGCGCAACATACACTTCCTCTTTCAGCACTCCATTTAAGAAAGTTTATTTTACGTCCATTTGATACACTTTCCATTTATGTTGATTGGAAATCGCCACAACTGTACGCATTGTCTCCATCCTTGCGACTGTCGCAAACGTCTCTGAATAATATCTTGTATTTTGCTACTTGTATCCTTTGACTTCTAGCCTTGCTTTGTGCCTTTCAATCTTACAGTCGACATTGCTCTTGGTCTTATAGACCCACTTCACTCCAATGACTTCTTTTCCTTATGGAAGGTTCATTAACTCCGATGTGTCATTCTTTTCTATCGCTTCTATTTCTTCCTCCATTCCCGCAACCCATTTTTCTTCTTTGATTGCATCTTGAAAATGGATTGGGTCATCTATATGACAAAATAATGCAAATAAGGCCTCTCCTTGATAGTTCACTTGTGTGACAACTGCATCTTTTCTTCCATCCTCTTGTGAGTTCATTGATAGTTGTGTGTGCACACCTTCTTCTTCCAAATCTGATCTTATGTTTAGGGGAAACATTCTATTGTTTTTCATCCGAACCTTTGCAATTAGCTGTTTGCTTGGAGGCCTATCCAAAATTGTGCACACATCATATTTGAAGAAGACATTGTAGCCCTTTTGCATGAGTTGTCCAATGCTTATGAGGTTATGCTTTAAACCAGGGACAAAGTAAACATCTGAGATGTACTTCTTCTCCCCCTTCTTTGTTACGATATTAACTCTTCCTTTTCCCATGACAGATACTTTTCTATCAGTCCCTAATGTCACTTTAGATTTCACACTTTCATCTAGATTGGAAAACATTTATGCTTTCCTGACATGTGGTTGCTACACCCTGAATCTAGATACCATATATCACTTTGTTTTTCTTGTGCTACATTACAAGCTAAAAACATGATATCATGGTTCTGATTTTCCTTTGTGAAATTTACACTTGGTTTGTTACTAATGTCATATTGCTTCTTTCTACATTCCTTTGCATAATGACCATACTTCGACATTGGACTTGAGATTTATCATACCTATGACTTTGTGCTTGATTTTGGCTTGGGCCTTGACTTGGAATTTGATTGTTTCCCCTTCCACTTCATCTTGAAGAGCTGCTTCTTCCACCTCTGTGTGGGCTTCTTCCTCTTCCTCTAGCATATGATCTTCCTTTGCCTCTACCTTGACCAAATGAAACTTGTTTCTTGAAGGAATGCTCCAATGAGGTGCTTGTTGCTCTATTCAGTCTATGTTCATGACAAGTCAGTGATGCATGAAGCTCATCCACTAAGAACTGTGAGAGATCCTTTGTCTCTTCTATGGCCACAACAATGGCATCAAACCTTGCTGGAAAACTTCTCAAAACTTTCTCAGCTATTCTGCTTTCCTGAATTGTCTCACCATGAGACCTGATTTGAGTAACCAACCCAATTACATGTGTAAAAAACGAGTCTACATTCTCACACCCTTTCATACAAAGTGTTTCAAAATCTCTTCTCAACCTTTGCAGTTTTGTTGTCTCCACTTTTTCCATGCCTTGGTAGGTTGTCTCGAGGGTGTCCCATGCTTGCTTGGACTTCGTTGCTGCTGCAACCCTTGGGAAAACACTTTCATAAACTGCTTGAAAAATGTAGAAGATGGATTTTTCATCCTTCTTCCTGTTGTCCCTCAACAGATCCATTTCTGCTTGAGACAAGGCATTGTATGCTTCTACATCTGCTGGTTCTTGAAAACCATTCTCCACCAAATCCCAAATGTCTTGAGAAGAAAATAGGGCCTTCATTGTAATAGTCCAATAGTCATAACTTTTGTCATTAGATTAGTCAAGCTTGTGCTTGATGTTGCCATTTCGGAGTGAGAAAAAAAACCTTTCTACCTGCTTGTAAATATGCTAAAAAAAGCAATATGTCCTCAAAACAAATTTTAATTGCTAGTAAAAACACTTGTTTTTACACCAACAATGTTTAACTCGCTATGATACCATGTTAGAATATCAAAAAAAAATCGTAGGGTCAGAGGAGAAGAATCTGGCTCAGAATTCAGTTGCGGCAAGGTAAGTCTTATGTTGCAGCAATGATATCGCAGCTACACAGAGGCTTAAATAATACACGAGACACAGGAAATAAGTCATGGAAAAACATAGTAGAAACAAAAAGGTTGCGGTAAATTTACTCATGAAGGTTTAGAACCACATCGCAACATAACATACTTTGTATTATATTTCAAAACATAGGAAAAAACATTTGCGTAATAAATGGAGTCTACTGGGGTTGCGAGTAAATGTCTATGAAATTGGTTTTCATGCACCCACCAATATTTCCTCCACAGTTTTCTCCTCACTACCTCACATACTTTCAACCTCTCTCGCGCTCTCTAACATGCAAATGACTTTTACATTCACATTTATCTCAACATACAAATTTGACATTAATACATGACAGAGAAAATATTTAAAATACAACATGGTCAATTTTACATAATAAATGGTTTTCTCAACTTGTGTTATGGAGTGTGGGCCCAAAATTCATTAAATGTGTTAAACTCACTCTGTCCTATTTTGCAGAATGGTCAGCGTTGTACTTCTGTTCTAACTTCAATCCTTACACGCTTCTGTTCTGACTTGTTCTGAGTTCAATCCTTTCGTGTGCAAACAAAATTGCATACAAGGTGAAACAAAATTGCATACATGCAATAGTTAACAGTCAAGCATGGTGTTTGTCAGTGTTTTTAAGAAGGTGGTTGGGATTATTATTTCCAACATCCCCATTTTATATAATGTGGGCACTAATAGCCCATGATATGCAACAATATCACTCGCTTTCAAATGATCTCCGGTGATATTAAAGGCCATACTCTTAAAAAGTATTAAATTTTTTGTTAAAAAATATTAATTTTATGGGACCTTTTTTGTTGGTTTCATTTAGCGATAATTTGAATGTTGAATCACATGGTTTACATAATACCTCATAACAGGACCAATGCACTAATTTATTTATTAGAGATTTAAATTTATATAATTTCAAAATTTATTTTAGATTTTAAAGTAAAATTGTTATTTCATTTTTTAATACTATCATCATTATCAAATTAAATAAAGAAAAATTAATTAAGAAAATTGTTATATGTTTTTTAATAATATTTTTTTTAATTATTATGTTTATTATGATGAGATATCTTATCTCTCATTAATAAGTACACATGACCATTTTTAATTTGTAAAGGTAGAAAACAAGACTAATAAAATTCAGGATGGCTACTAACTTATTTCAAAAATCATCATAACTTTCTATTAAAGTTGAACTAACTAAAGCATATAAAATTGTAACTTTTTTATCATAAATATTATTACAAATTTACATATAAAATCGTAGCTTTTTGATCATAAATATTACTACAAGTTAGTCCCAACACTACAAAATGTTTGAAATATATACATAGAAAAACAAATCATTTTCAAAACACTATTTCTATTTTAACATATGAATCTAAAATTTTGATTTTATGTTACCGATTGCAATTAATATGAAGAGTTAGTATAAATCATTTTCAAAACACTATTTCTATTTTAACATATGAATCTAAAATTTTGATTTTATGTTACCAAGTGTAATTAATATGGAAAACTTAAAAATTGAAAAACTATTTTTCAACCAAAAAATTAACCAACAAAAAGGTTTTGATAGTAGTAAAATATATATTTTGATAATAGTAAAGTATCAAGTATCATTAAATTTTACTTTAGTTAATTTGATTGATGTTACCTGCTCCAAATTCCTTTCATAATAGAGAAACAAATTGATCTAAAAAAAATTAAATGTAATTTTCAAATCATTCATAAAAAAACACGGATTTTGAATTCATACCATATGTCAATAAGATTTTTTCAGGAAGAAAAAAGCAAGATTATATTATACTGGTCCTGTATAAACAATGGCAGAAAGTACATATCATGTATTTACATATATCATATTCCATGGGAGAAACTTTTGTGCAAAAAAATACAAAATCTCAGATAAGAAAGATAAGACTTATGCAAAGACATCTCTAGCATCCCGCTAGGAGCATGTAACAAAGATGGATACTATCATTTGAGACCACCCATATTCAAGAGAAATCAAAAAAGGATACAGAAAGGAGAAGGACCATAAGCAAAAACATTTGAAACCATTGAAGATGATTAGAAACCCGGGATACAGAAGTCCTGTATGAAAAAATACTCCCCTTATGCCAAAACCTCCAGAGACCAGGTACCTGTACCGAGGAGAAGACCCTGCTTAGATAGACAGTTCGCAACCTGATTCCGAGTCCTGTAGATGTGTTGAATAGAGCTGCCAACCATGAGGTCCCAAAAAAGCATGACTCTCTCCAACCAGCCAGCAAGATGTGCGCATCTGATGATGCATTTGCCATTAACATGATCTACCATGGACTTGGAGTCCCCGTAAATAGAGATGGAATGGATGTCAAAATAGATACAGAAAGCGAGCAGACCGCAAGGACCATCGCCTCCGCCATGCTGTTTGTCCCATTACCAGCATTCCAAGCCAGTCTGTAATGTAGATGCTCGCTTATGATTATGAAAACCCCACAGCCACAAGAATTTCGTTGGGCAGCTCCGTCAAAAAAGGCCATCGGGGGCCTAAGGAGAGGATCAGGCAGCCCATTCCTGTTGGAATTTTTCATTTTTGGACTCTCTTTGCGGACAGAACCGAGAAGGAAAGAAACGTTTTGTATAATGTCCATGAGAGACACCCTTGCATCATTAAAAATTTTATTGTTCCGCCAGCTCCAGGCACACCATAAAGCAGTCACAAAGATCGGCCTCCATGATTCTTGTTGTCTACCCCACCAGACAAAAGCGGCAAGGGATAAAGATATTGGGTTATAATATGAAATGCCAAATAAGGTTGCTCAATCATCTGTTAATATATTTTATAATATATGAAATGCCAAAGAGCACAGATGGGAGTAACATAACACGACAAAGGCATTCGCTTATAATATGAAATGCCGAATAAGGTCACTCAATCATCTGTTAATATATTTTATAATATATGAAATGCCAAGGAGCATAGACGGGAGTAAAATAACATAACACGACGGCATTAGCCATTCTCAAAACCAAAGGTTAATTGGTGAATTTAATAAATTATCCAAATCTATAGCAATGATTCAAAATGGTTTAATGCTTTGGTAACCTTACTGTAGTTTTATAGGACCGAACTTTCAGATATTTTTTTTGTAGTTGTCACAATCACAAACATTTATGAGTTTGGTTCGAGTACATTTGAACCATTAACTAATATGTGATTGAGAAGTTACTATAGAGAATGAAATAGACATTTTAAAAGTCCAAGAAACATTCCAAATAAAATTTGTATTTAAAGATTGTGGCCCCCTCGTAAACCTTAACATCCTTTTTGCAACCTCTATTGGGCTTTGAATCATTAGAATTTTGTCTTTTAAATTATATATATTAAGTATGAAAAAACACTCTTTAAAAATATAACCATTATAAAAAGGTAATTTATAACCGAACATTCAATACTCCCTATTCTATAACATTGTTACGAGATCATATCATAAATATTCATATGAATTATATATATATATATATAACCTCATATTACATTTCTATTTTTTTTTACCCCCATATTAAATTTATTTCATGTCTTCATCTAACCGTCTCACTATTGTTATCACGAAAAGTTCTTTCACTTAGTACTCAACTTACATTCGTCCTTATCACTCTGCCTTTACACTTCCACGTAGAAAGTTGACGTTTCCAATTCTGTACGCTTCATACGTCCAGGTTCATCAAAACGCCTGTTTAACCTCTTATAAATTCTGTCCACGTGAAAACTGCAAAATTTGCACCCATAGTTTTGCCACGTAGCCATTTTATACTAAGAGTTCAAAATTTACCCACAACTAAAGAAGGTCTTCACTGGTAACATGTGTGGCCAGCACTAAATAATTGCAAGGGCAAGTGTGATATCTGTTATTAATTTTAATCCGTTAGAAATGTGAATGGGATGTAAGTAATATTTTGAACAATATAAGAAGGCGATATTTTTCTTGGAAAATTTGCCTAGTACTCTGTTTCGCCGGATTCAACTCATCTATCCATGTCACGTGGCCCACGTTCTCGTGCGTAAATGCCATACGGACTTCGTCTCCGACCGCTTGGACACATCATTCAGCGTTGAGGACCGTTGATACAGTTGACATCCATGTTTTTCATTTGCAAATGCTTGCTTCGCTCCGCACTTGATTGAAAAAATAAGAAATCTGTGTACATCCATGTTTTTCATTTGCAAATTCTTGCTTCGCTCCGCACTTGATTGAAAAAATAAGAAATCTATGTACATCCATGCTTTGCATGTGAAAATTCTTGCTTCGCTTCCCACTTCATTGAAAAAATAAGAAAATCTATGAATGTACAATATAGGCGTTGATAAATAATGACATTTCTACCATCATCAAAAATATATATATTATTTTCTATATATAATTTATAAAAAGTAATTCCTAAATTCCAGCGAAGACACGAATAACCATATACCTTTCGGCACTTATAAGTAGAGAGAAATTATACGCTTAATCGTCGCCCACCGGCCGTGAAGGTTATAGGATGGTCAGACCTTTGAATATAAGAAACGCCGGCCACCGTTTGTTTGAACGTGCCGCGTACGTCCACCAAATATCTTAACAGCGAATCATATCTCCGCACGCTGCGATGGGTACCGCCATCCGCGGAAGAAAATTTGATCCTCTGTCCACCTCCCAATTCTATTTATTGGGAAACCTCGGAGTCCAAGACTCAGTTGTGGATTGAGGCATCACTTCTCACCCCAGATATCAGTTCAGTTGAAGTCTACTTATATTAAGCAACCGTAAAATGGCGCCTGTAACACTGACCACGATGTTCAGTCTCTTGTGGATAGCTGGTGCGGCTTTTGCACTAGATGGTGGCTGGCAATCTGCACATGCTACGTTTTACGGTGGCAGCGATGCGTCGGGCACAATGGGTAAGTTCATACCTCCACAAAACTCCAGCCCTGTGGACGTCTCGGAGGGCGCAGACACTATTCGCTTTGCAGTTTCAGCTTTAGATTAATAATTTAATACCATATGTTAGCTAAAGCAAATCGATGGTGAAATTAATTTGACAGGCGGTGCGTGCGGATACGGTAACCTATATAGCCAAGGCTATGGAACGAACACTGCAGCTCTGAGCACGGCGCTTTTCAACAATGGCGCTACTTGCGGAGCCTGTTACGAAATGAAATGCGACCACCACTCCGACCCTCAGTGGTGTCTACCGGGCACTGTGACAATTACTGCTACTAACCTCTGCCCCCCTAACTCTGCTCTTCCCAACGACAATGGAGGATGGTGCAATCCACCTCTCCAACACTTCGACATGGCTCAGCCTGCGTTTCAACAGATCGCCATATACAGAAGTGGCATTGTTCCAATCATCTTCAGAAGGTAATTAATTAATTATTACCCTAATTTGTCTGTCAACACTCCACTCCTATTCTTCAATCCTTAGAATTTATTCCCAACTTGACTTTAATTGGGATGAAATCCTAACCGGCAAGGTCAATATTTATGTATGCAGAGTACCATGCGTGAGGAAAGGTGGAGTTCGATTCACGATCAATGGCCACTCCTATTTCAATTTGGTACTCATTACCAACGTAGGAGGTGCAGGCGATGTGGAGGCGGTTTCCATCAAAGGTTCCAACACTGGCTGGCAAGCAATGTCCCGCAACTGGGGACAGAATTGGCAGAGCAACTCATATTTGAATGGGCAGACTCTCTCCTTCCAGGTCACCGTTAGCGATGGGAGAACCATCACATCCTATAACGTCGCTCCCGCAAATTGGCAATTCGGCCAGACATTTGAAGGACAGCAATTTTAGCCCATTGTCATCTGCTTCAAAACTAACCTGTCCAAGAGTAACGCAGAAGCAACGAAGCCGACGCGATGATAGAATATCACACTTTTAAAGTGGTTACTACTCCAATAGTACAATAGGCAGTATTCCACACTAACCAAGGGTACGAGGATTGCTACCCACTTCTAATTGTTTCTGCTGTATAGAATTGATATACACGTCCTGTATATTGCTGCGCTGACTGGGGACGGTGATATATTGTATCAGTGACATGTTTCTCCTAAATTCTGTAAATTGGAGCTTTATGTTTTAATTGTTATCGTTGACGGCAATTATTGGAGATTTTGATGACCTCTACTCGCGCATTGTCGTGATTGAGTTAATTGATTTTGAAGCGAAGTGTTTTACGTAGTCATATATATTGGGAACGATACACCTTTCGGACTAATTAGTTGAAGCAAAGTGTTTTAAGCGATACGATCATTGTTACCTTGGTCGGCGAGCTTTTTTCTTAAATTTAGATGGAACTTTGACAAATTTATTTCACAGGTCAGTGAAAGCGCTGCACACATTCAAAGCCTCTCCGTTCATCTCGACTCCCCTCCTACAATTCCTGTTTTTCTGGCCGGTGCTGCGAAATTGCGAATGTTATCTAATATTTTATTGCAACACATATTCCTGCTTCGCCGTCCCGCTAAATTGCGAAAACGCGTTTGACTGGGGACTTCGCCATTGTTCAGACGTTTCTGTGGTTTGAAGCATAGTTACCAAGTTCGGCCGTCTTGGCAAAAGAGTTCGGAAATTCGCTGATTTAATACGTTAATTTCGATAAGATACGGAATTTTTGGTTAACGAAATCAATTAAGTTAATTCCTCCACTGCGGGTTGTTATTCTGAACAGCTGAGCAGAGGGTACAATGCTCTGCTGCGATATTTGAATTTCCTGTGCTTAATAAGCAAGCAGCCATAGGGATATAATTTAATCATTGTTTCGCTTCTGTTCAGGAGCGATATTTGATTTTCCTCTGGTCAATAATCAAGTAGCCATTATAATATATATAGAAACATCTATCTTACAGAACATTTATATATATAGAAACATCTAACCAGCCATCGTAATATATATAAACATTTATCTCAGAGGAGCATTTATACATATATAGAAACATCAATCTTATCATACAAAAACATTTGTATATATAGAAACATCCATTTTATCCGAGCATATATAGTTTTAAATAACCGTAATTAACTAAATTGGTTATAGTTTTAAATAACCGTAATTAACTAAATTGGTTATTGTAAAAATTTCAAAATATAGTTTTAGATAACAGTAGTTATCTAAATAGGTTATTAGGGTTATAATTTGAAGTTCAATTAGAGTGTTTATTTTTTGTGATTGATCACAAAAATTAATCTACCAAGTTATTATTGAATAAATTTGGATTTTAATGAGAACTAGTAATCTTTTTGGTTTGTGGAGATTATTTAAATATCCAATATTTCATTTTTTACATTCAAAATCAATTGAGAGTTTTTGTTATTTATATTAATATATTTTATTTACATGTTTTCTCAATTGGCAATACAAATAATAGATTATCTTAAATAGATAATAAAATAAACAGAAAAGATTAATGCTGGAAATAAAGATATTATTATAGGAAAAATTCATTTTAATTTTATAAAATTTTGAAAATAATAATAATAATAATATGTTAATATATAAGATGTATACTCTAACATTTTTTCACTATTAAATTTTATATAGTCAGATTTTTTATCAAATTCGAATTCAAATTTGGTAATTATAATTTGAAGTGGCTAAACAAGAGCAATATAGCACCCATCCGCGCAGCAGACGAACTCTTTTGTTTTGACGACCTAAAAATGCCGTGCTTGCCATATTTTACAATTGATGACATAACAATGCAATACCTGGTATATTTTATAATTTTCCCAACGACGACAAACCACCGATCCAATGCTTGCTGCATTTACATTCGGAATGCAATCCTCTCCTAATTCTTGGGAAAAAACTGTCGCTGACGAGGCACACCCACGTCATGATTTTCAGCAACAAAATCGTACATACATTTTTCCTTCTGGCAATGATTAATGAGTTCATAACCTTAATCTTTTATGAGATAAGAGTACAAAATCGTTCATACATTTTTCCTTCTGGCAATGATTAATGAGTTCATAACCTTAATCTTTTATGAGATAAGAGTACAATAGGCAATGACATCATCTTTTTAAAGTTTTAATCTTTTATGACTCCGTAGTCTAATTAGCGGGAGGAATTGCTCGGAGAGTTATGGAAATTCGTCCGAAGAGTTATGGTAAGTTGTCTCTCTACCCATATATTTTTGAAATTGATGTTAAGTAGTTGATAAATTGCTTGTTGATTAAAAATCACTTGATTAATCTAATTAATTATGTGTTATTATTTCAGGGCTGTTACATATGGTATCAGAACATAGTTCAACTCTTAAATCCTATAGACATTTTAATGTAGAAAACTTAGTTCAACTCTTAAAGCCTATAAACATTTTAATGTAGAAAACTTCGATCTAAATAATTTAACGCAAAATCAAAAAAAACAAAAAACAATTATCACTAGGCTGCCATTAATATTGACTGGTATAAGCGATCATCGTTTTCTTATCGTAATTCTAGATAGATTTTTAATCTGTGCAAGGGTTTCTTTATTATTACTTAGATTTATTATACATGGTACAGTCGATCATGTTGGATATTTTTGAATGGAGAAATACCAAAACCAACAAAATATTCACCACAGAGACAATACTCTGTTTCTTCTGTCCAGGATCTTTTGACAGAGAACCTCAAAAAAAAATTAACTCAGAACACAGTCCATTACACAGTCACATCAAACACTTCTATTGATTTAAAACAAAACACTGATACATATTTCATCCTCTGTGCAGAGAGGGATTTACAAAACAAAACTCTGTTGCACTTACAGATTTTCCACTGCTGTGGAGATTACATAAACAATCCTCTGTTCTTCAATGGAAAGAGGAAAACATTACATCCCTGTTTTTCTTTTGATATTTCGCACTGCTGTGCACCCAAAAAAAAAAAAAACTCTATTCCAACTCTGCGCAGCCACCACACCATTACATAAAAAAACTGTGCGCAGGCACAATACCCATATATAAAAAACTGCCGCACGTTGACCACAATAACAATATATAAAAAATATAAAAGAAACATAACGTATCTAATATGGAACATGTGCCCATAACTATATTAATGATGTGCCCATAACGATGTTAAAGCCTCCATCTAATCTACGTACAGCATTAAAAACCATAAGTTCATCACCTACGGCGGTCAACGGGAAAAAATGACAAAATTTGATGTGTCGTGGGCGAACAGCACCTTTGGGAAAACGACGGCGGAGATCGCGCGCCCAGCTAATCCAACGTGGTTCGCACACCCTCCTCGGGCAAACCAATCGACCTTTACTGTCCGGGGAGCAAGCGGTTTTGGTGTTTGTACAAGAGACGCGTGGCGACGTTTGATTGTGTCGGGTCCTCCTCTGCGGGTACAGCCTTTTGCCAAAGGCGGTGCGGGGAGACCGGGGTTGTTTTCAAAAAACCGCCGCGCTGTTTAAAATTACAATTTTAACACTCCCCTTTAATTTTAACAGCCGCGCGTTCGGTCATTCCCAAACACTTTCTCAAAAATTCGAAACTCTTCTGAACCAGTGGCTTTGTCAAGATGTCTGCGACCTGTTCCTGGGTCCTGCAATGTTCGAGGACAATTTCTCCATTGTTCACTAATTCTCTGATGTAGTGAAACCTTGTATCGATGTGTTTCGTTCTCTTATGAAACACTGAATTCTTTGACAAAGCAATAGCTGAGCTATTGTCACAAAAGACCACTGTCGCTTTTGCCTGCTCTTGGCCTAAGCTTCGCAACATCCTTCTCATCCAAACTGCCTGACATGCTGCTGCTGTCGCTGCCACATATTCTGCCTCTGCTGTAGATAATGCTACTATGGACTGCTTCTTAGAAGCCCATGAAATGGCTCCTGAACCCATATTAAAAACATAACCGGAAGTGCTCTTCCGATCATCTACACTTCCAACCCAATTGCTATCTGTGTACCCAACCAAATCTGAATGTTTTGAGGTATGATATAAAATTCCAAACATTTTAGTGCCTTTGACATACCTCAAAATTCTCTTTGCTGCCTGCCAATGTGCCTCCTTTGGCCTCTCCATAAATCTTGAAATCAAACTAACAGCATACATTAAATCAGGCCTAGTTGCTGTTAACTACATAAGGCTGCCCACAATGCTTTTATACAAGCTAGGATCAAAATCCTTGCTGCTGTCCTCTCTGCTGAGCTTTAATCCCATCACTGTGGGAGTGATTGCTGCCTTGCATTCTTGCATGTTAAATCTGCTCAATACTTGATTTACATATCTTGCTTGAGATATAAAAATTCCTTTTTCATTTTGATCTACTTCTATGCCTAAGAAGTATCTCAACAAACCCATGTCAGTCATTTCAAATTCATCCTTCATGACTGATTTAAAATTCTCAATAAGATAAATATCATTTCCAGTGAAAATAACATCATCTACATACAAGACAACAATTAAAATTTTACCATCCTTTTCCTTGATGTAGACTGTGGGTTCTCCTTCACATTTGTCAAATTCATTATCCAATAGATATGAATCTATCCGGCTGTACCATGCTCTTGGCGCTTGCTTCAGCCCATAAAGAGCTTTCTTCAATTTGCACACTTTTTGCTCTTCACCTTTCTTCTCATAACCAAGAGGTTGTTCCACATAAACCTCTTCCATTAACACTCCATTTAGGAATGCCGATTTCACATCCATTTGGTAGACTTTCCATTTGTTTTGAGCTGCTATGGACAACACTGCTCTCACGGTTTCCATTCTTGCAACCGGGGCGAAAGTCTCCTCATAATCTCTTCCATACTACTGCTTGTAGCCTTTGACAACCAGCCTTGCTTTATGCCTTTCAATCTTGCCTTCAACATTGCTCTTGGTCTTGTAGACCCATTTCACACCAATGACTTCTTTGCCTTTTGGTAGCTCAACCAAATCCCATGTTTTGTTTCTCTCTATGGCATTGATCTCCTCATCCATAGCTTCTATCCATTTCCTATCTTTAATTGCATCCTCGAAATGAATAGGATCATCAACATGACAATACAAGGCAAATAAGGAATTCATTCCTTCATCATAAATGTCACTTAGATTTCTAAATTTCTTACCTCGTTCACTTGGTGTGCAAGTGCTTGAAGATGCACTTGAATTTCCTCCTTGTGGTGTGCTTGGAGAAGCACTCTCATTGATCCTCAGTGGTGTACCTTGCTGTTCTTGTGTTGGTGCTGTTGTTTGGGGATGCATTTCAGCCACCTCCTCTTCATCTTCATCATGAGGCAAACAGTTTTTAATGTTCACTGTTTTCTCTATGCTTCCATCCCAAGCTTCTTCCTCAATGAATTGAACATATCTGCTAACAAAGAACTTCTTGGTAGATGGGATGTACAGCCTGTAGGCTTTGGATTCATCGTTGTATCCAATGAAGATGCATTTCTCCCCATTGCTGTCCAACTTCCTCCTTAGCTGATCCGGAATGTGTGCATAGGCCACACATCCAAAAACTCTCATGTGGGTGACTCTTTGCTTTCTCCCACTCCATGCCTCTTCTGGCACTTTGTTCATGACTGCCTTTGTAGGACACCTGTTCAATATATAAACTGCACAATGTACAGCTTCAGCCCAATACTCATTTGGCAAATGCTTTGCCTTCAACATGCTCCTTGCCATCTCCATGATGGTTCTGTTCTTCCTTTCAGCAACTCCATTTTGCTGTGGGGTGTACCGAGTTGTGAACTGTTTATATATTCCATTTTCTCTACAAAACTTTAGGAATTCATTGGAGATATACTCACCTCCTCTATCAGTTCTCAATACTTTTATGTGCAGCCCGCTTTGGTTCTCCACAAGTGCTTTGAAGTTTTGGAATTTCTCAAAGACTTCACTTTTGTTCTTGAGAAAATATATCCAAGTCTTTCTTGTAAAATCATCAATGAATGTCAAGAAATATAGGCTACCAGCTAATGATGGAGCTTGCATTGGTCCACATAAATCTGAGTGGATGATCTCTAAGGGTGCCTTTGCCCTTATGCTTTTCCCTGATGGAAAACTCTCTCTATGTTGTTTGCCCAATATACAACCTTCACAAAGGCTGTCCGGCTTCTCTATCAATGGTAATCCTCTTACCATTCCTTTTCTGCTTAATAGATTTAGACCTCCAAAATTTAGATGCCCAAATCTCAAGTGCCATAACCAGTTCTCATCCTTTGGCACGCTTTGGAAGGCCTCTTGGGTGACTGCTGCCATTTCCCTTTTGTTCTTCATGTCTGCCCTGATCCGGAGAGGGAACATCCTGTTCCTTGTCATCTTCACTTCAGCAATGCATCTTTTGTTGGGTGGTATGTCCATGATGGTGCATACATCATTTACAAAGTAAACATTGTAACCCTTTTGGGTAAGCTGTCCAACACTCAATAGATTACATCTCATTCCGGGGACATAGTAGACATCTGCTATGGTTTTCCTTTCTCCTTGCTTTGTAAATATTTTTACCTCCCCTTTTCCCATAACATACACTTTACTATCAGTTCCTAGTGTGACCTCTGATTTCAAATTCTGATTTAAGGCTGAAAAGAGGGTTATATTCCCTGTCATATGGTTGCTGCAACCTGAGTCTAAAAACCATATGTCCTCACTATGTGTTTCAGCCATGTTACAAGCTAACAGGACATTTTCTTGACTGCTGTTTTCTCTTGTAACATTTGCATTTTGTCTGCTGTTCATATCATGTTGTTTCTTTCTACAATCACTAGCATAATGTCCATACTTTTTACAATAATAGCATTGAACATTAGATTTATCATACCTTTGTCCTTGAGCCTGATACTGATCTCTTTGTTGGCTGCTGCCTTGACCTTGGTTCTGATTTGGATTGCTGCCTCTTCCTTGTGCATTTGATGGGTTGTTCCTTCCACCTCTGTTCTGGCTTCTGCCTCTTCCTCTTCGGTTTCCTCTTCCTTGACCTCTTCCTCTTCCAAAGGACATCTGGGTCTTGAAGGCTTGCTCAAGAGATGAGTTTTCATTCTTACTCAACCTCTGCTCATGTGTTATCAGTGATGCATGTAGCTCATCAACTGAATAGTTTGAGAGATCCTTTGTCTCTTCAATGGTGGTGACTATGGCATCAAACCTTGATGGTAAGACCCTCAATATTTTCTCCACAATCCTTCTATCTTCAATGGTTTCTCCATGAGTTCTCATTTGTGTGATTACACCAATCACATGAGTGAAGAATGAGTCAATGTTATCTGACTCCTTCATGTTCAGATTCTCAAAATCCTTCCTCAACAATTGTAGTTTTGCTGTCTTCACTCTCTCCATGCCTTGATAGGCTGTCTTGAGGGTTTGCCATGCTTCATTTGCTGTCTTAGCTGCTGCTAACCTTGGAAATATACTCTGGTCTACTGCTAGATACAACAACATACGGGCTTTTGAATCCTTTTTCTTATTGCTCTTCAGCAGATCCTTCTCTCCCTGAGTTAATGCATTGAACTCAGTTTCATCTGCTGGTTCTTCAAAACCTTCCTCAACTATTTCCCATAAGTCTTGGGAAGCAAACAAGGCTTTCATAGTTATTGACCAGTAGTCATAGTTCTTCCCATTAAACTGTGGGAGCTGGGTGTTAAACATACCCATACCAGTGCTGGTGCTAGCCATTCCTTGACTGTGTATTTAAAACACTGACTGTTCCAACAGTAACAAACAAGATAGCTAAGAAGAATACCTGAATCCTTCGTTGTCTGAGTCTTCTGTCTGCCTGAGAAGTTTTGCTGCAGCAACAACTTTCTCCCTTCAGCTTCTTTAACTTCTTTAAAGAGCCTGAGCCTGCTCTGATACCACTGTTGGATATTTTTGAATGGAGAAATACCAAAACCAACAAAATATTCACCACAGAGACAATACTCTGTTTCTTCTGTCCAGGATCTTTTGACAGAGAACCTCAAAAAAAAATTAACTCAGAACACAGTCCATTACACAGTCACATCAAACACTTCTATTGATTTAAAACAAAACACTGATACATATTTCATCCTCTGTGCAGAGAGGGATTTACAAAACAAAATTCTGTTGCACTTACAGATTTTCCACTGCTGTGGAGATTACATAAACAGTCCTCTGTTCTTCAATGGAAAGAGGAAAACATTACATCCCTGTTTTTCTTTTGATATTTCGCACTGCTGTGCACCCAAAAAAAAAAAACTCTATTCCAACTCTGCGCAGCCACCACACCATTACATAAAAACACTGTGCGCAGGCACAATACCCATATATAAAAAACTGCCGCACGTTGACCACAATAACAATATATAAAAAATATAAAAGAAACATAACGTATCTAATATGGAACATGTGCCCATAACTATATTAATGATGTGCCCATAACGATGTTAAAGCCTCCATCTAATCTACGTACAGCATTAAAAACCATAAGTTCATCACCTACGGCGATCAACGGGAAAAAACGACAAAATTTGATGTGTCGTGGGCGAACAGCACCTTTGGGAAAATGACGGCGGAGATCGCGCGCCCAGCTAATCCAACGTGGTTCGCACACCCTCCTCGGGCAAACCAATCGGCCTTTACTGTCCGGGGAGCAAGCGGTTTTGGTGTTTGTACAAGAGACGCGTGGCGACGTTTGATTGTGTCGGGTCCTCCTCTGCGGGTACAGCCTTTTGCCAAAGGCGGTGCGGGGAGACCGGGGTTGTTTTCAAAAAACCGCCGCACTGTTTAAAATTACAATTTTAACAGATCATTGTTTTTTTAATTTCACGGCACGAATGAGATGGGTTTCTATTCATGCTTTCCACACAAGTATCGATAGAATTTAACGCGCATGGATTTCGTTGTTTCCTATGTTGTCATTATTTACAGTTTAGTTTTGTTGTTAGAAGTCATGTTTTGTCCACAATTTGGTCGATTATCGCTAAACGTTCGCATGGCGGTGTAGTTAAACTGTCCTAAAATATATTGGCAACATTTGTTTCAATTCTGGAGATGGAAGATTTTCGTTGCTGCAGCAGTTCTCCCAAGTTATTAGTCGTGTGCTCCTCTGCAATATGCCTGCCCTTACGAGTGCACAACGTTTCTGTATTTCATATTATTTCCACTGAGCTATTGGCCCAATTTTGTTACATTTTTTTTGTGATGAATGATAACGTGCAATTTTAGATTGTAATGCAGTTTTTGCCTGGTATGGAGGTTTAGTATATCTCGTCTGTGGTCTTGTGCATCGGATCGTGATTTTATGCATTAAGTAAACAAATTGCAAAATATATATATGTAAACCACATGATGGAATATTTTAGTCTCAGTGGCCAAATCGTGTTGAAATATAATTTCAACTACGCACCCAAAACCAGAGCAGCGCCGGATGCCTACTTAGCAGCGCGGTGGATTGACCGGAATTCAGCACCGGAATTTTCTCGGAGCGATTTGCCGACGGAGGAATATTCCGGCAAGGAGCTCCGATATAATATGGAGGTGACGCGTGTCACCCACATGACATAAGCAAAAGTCATATTCTCGGGCGTTAAAGTTTGGCAGCAAACTGCCTTCCGATATTCATCACAGTCGTCCGATCTGGTTGCGTGTTGTCAGCCGTCGATCTCTTGAAGGTGCACGGGCCTGCAGCGAATTAATTTTGCGTGGAGTAAAAGACTTTTGGTTTGACCGCCGTGGAGGAGACGTTATGGTCTTAATGCTTTTACGTAGTTTTTGGTGGCGGCCTTTAATATTGTGATGGGCATATGTCCCATACATTTAACATAGTTATGGGCACGTTTTGATATAAGTTTTTTTATATGTTTTATATATATTATGTAAGCCCGCAGGTGGTTGTAGCAAGGTGCATTTTTATGGGTGTAATTGTGCCTGTGCACGACGAAGGTAGCGAGAGTGGTGGCTGTGCTCGGTGGAGCAAAATTTTTGTAAACGCACAACAGTGCGAGATATGAAACAGGTGATGTAATTGTTTTTGGCCCCCATTGTAAAACAGAAGATTATGTAATTTTCACAGCAGTGGAGTATGTAATTTTTGTGGTAAATGGGAAACACACAGCAGTGTGTAGAAAAACAAGAACAGGGGTGTGAGTTTTTTTTGTGATGTAATTTTTTTTGTGTTGGCCATCGTAAAACGGAGGAGTAGCGAAAAACCATGTGTGGTTTTGCACAGCAGTGCATAAGGAAAATGGTGGAGCGCATTTGTATGCATATGTAAATTTTATTTTACAGCAGTAAAGTGTTTTTCACTGCAGTGAATGTAAAAGGGGTTTTACAGCAGTAAACCCAGCACAGTAATTTCTCAGGTGAAAACAGAGTTTTGGTTGAATGTTGTTTTTGGAAAATCCCTCACAGTAAAAGAGGATGAAGCTTGTAACAGTTTTTTTTAAAGCAATAGAAAATGTTTTTTTTGGCTGTGTAATACTCTGTTATGAGTATATTTGCTTTTAAATAGCTTCCCTGTGCAAAGATCCTGGAATAGTAGAAACAAAGCATTGGCTCTGTGGTGTTTGTTTGTCTGGTTTTGGTATTTTCCCATGTAAAAATACCCAACAGTGGTATCGAAGCTAGTCCAGGCTCTTTGAAGACTCAAAGAAGCTGAAGGAAGGTGTTGTTGCAACAGTCAAACCTCTCCAGTAGTGTGAAGTTTTAGCCAAAGGGATTCAGGTATTTCTCAAGTTTTTGAGTTATTATTGAAGGAACATTCAGTGATTTAAAAGAAAACACAGTCAAGTATTTAAAGCCTAGATAAGAATGGCAAGGTCAAAGAAGAAAGCCTCCAAACCTTCTAAGGTTGTGTCTCCCTCTTCTATTAAAATAGAAAGCAATCTATTTGAAAGTATTCTATTTGAGGCTTCAAAGTTTAATGGAGATTTTGATATGTGGGAAATAAAAATGAGGGCTGTCTTACAGTCTCAAGGGATTGAAATCTGGGAGTCAGTGATTGATGACAGCAAGAAGGATAAAGAATCCATGGAGTATGATGCACAAGCAGCAAAGACCATCTTGGATGGACTCCCTGATTCTGTGAAGAGGAATCTAGGAAAATATACATCAGCAAAGGATATATGGGACAGACTGCATGACCTTCATGCAAAGGGAGCACTGACCATGACAATGAGTCAAGAAGAACCCATCATAGAAGCTGAAAATGAGAAGCTTGAACTCATCAAGCTTCAAGTAAAGGAAAGGGATGAAGAGCTTGCCAAGCTCAAGAAGGAGCTGGATCAATGCAAGAGGAAGCATCATGAAGAAGTCATGTCTATGACGAATCAGTTGAACATAGCAAAAAAGCAGGAAGACGCCTTGTCAAGTCAACTTGAACAAAGGCACAAGATAGTGAACAAACTCGCAGAAGAGATTGGACAGTACAAGGTAGAGGTCTCCTCCCTTAAGTCCGAACTACAAGAAGCCAGGAAGTAGACACAAGGAGCTGAAAAGAAAATGGAAAGCAGTCAAGAAAAAATCTCCAAAATGAAGACAGATATTATCTCCCTCAAAATAGTAGCAGCTGAAGCTACTCGCAGCAAGGAAGAAACTGAGGGACAACTAGCAAAGAAAAATAATGAATGTGAAAAGTTAGAAGAAGAGATTGTCCTCCTCAGGAAGAAGGTTGAAGGGATGAACAATATCATGAAGAGCTCTCAAGCTTTGGATGACATGCTCATCTATCACAGATCTCCATCTGATAAATCAGGACTTGGGTATGTAGGTGAACCCTCAAACAAGAATGAAGATGCTCTAAGCAAATGAGATGTGAAGAAGCAAGAAAGAGATTGTGATGCTCCTAGTTCCAGCAAAGGCAAGGAGAAAAATGAAGGCTGCAATAGAATAAATCCTACTCCAAGTAGAAAACCAGCTCCAAGAAGAAATGTAGCTGATGGCAAAAAGGCAAGAGGCAATGGTGATCATCAAAGGATCTCAAGGTAGCAAGGCTTCAGAAGTACATCAAGGAAACCTCCATCTCCCAGGTACCAAAGTTCATTTTATGGTTATTGTTATGCTTGCTCAAACTTTGGTCATATGGCAAAAGACTGTAGAGCATTTCATAAAGATAAATGTTGTGGTCTTCGACAACCTCCAAGAAACAATTTTAGAAGAAATCATGAAATGTCATCCATGAAAAATGTAGAATGTTTTAAGTGTCATAACATTGGGCATATGGCACGAGATTGTAACTTAACATGGGATCTTACACAAGCTAGACCCATGCAAAAGAAGAAAGTTACACAAGTATGGAGAAGGAAGGAAAGGCAATCTGAAAACCCCTTGAACTCCCCAGTGGATCTAAATTTGTTTTGAGAAGAGTCTGCCAAAAGAAGACAAGCATACACTAAAGGGGAGCTTGATTTTTTTTTTTTGTTTGCTAAACTGTATTAACAGTCATTTGTTGATGGAGGATGTATTGCAGCGCAGCAGTTGCAAATGAAATCTTTGTTAATCCCTCTAAAAGGTAATATGCAGCAGTGATGAAATCAACAATGATTTTGCTTTGTGTTTATGCAATATGCACAGAAATGCATAAAGAAGAAAAGATGGCAGCGCTGAAATGTAAAGAGCAGCAGCGAGACAAGAGAAAAATGCAAAGCATGGAGACCCTCACAGCAGTGGGAAGACAAAATACAAAACAGCAGTTTGGAAATTTTTGTTATGGAGCACATGCATTGAAATGCATAGCAATGGAATGTAGTTTCCCTTCTATGTAATGTGAGAGAATATACTCACAGCAAAATGAGTGTAATGCCCAGCAGTTGAAATTAAAGGGGAGTGTTGAAATCTAATTTCAACTACGCACCCAAAACCAGAGCAGCGCCGGATGCCTACTCAGCAGCGCGGTGGATTGACCGGAATTCAGCACCAGAATTTTCTCGGAGCGATTTGCCGACGGCGGAATATTCCGGCAAGGAGCTCCGATATAATATGGAGGCGACGCGTGTCACCCACATGACATAAGCAAAAGTCATATTCTCGGGCGTTAAAGTTTGGCAGCAAACTGCCTTCCGATATTCATCACAGTCGTCCGATCTGGTTGCGTGTTGTCAGCCGTCGATCTCTTGAAGGTGCACGGGCCTGCAGCGAATTAATTTTGCGTGGAGTAAAAGACTTTTGGTTTGACCGCCGTGGAGGAGACGTTATGGTCTTAATGCTTTTACGTAGTTTTTGGTGGCGGCCTTTAATATTGTGATGGGCATACGTCCCATACATTTAACATAGTTATGGGCACGTTTTGATATAAGTTTTTTTATATGTTTTATATATATTATGTAAGCCCGCAGGTGGTTGTAGCAAGGTGCATTTTTATGGGTGTAATTGTGCCTGTGCACGACGAAGGTAGCGAGAGTGGTGGCTGCGCTCGGTGGAGCAAAATTTTTGTAAACACACAGCAGTGCGAGATATGAAATAGGTGATGTAATTGTTTTTGGCCCCCATTGTAAAACAGAAGATTATGTAATTTTTACAGCAGTGGAGTATGTAATTTTTGTGGTAAATGGGAAACACACAGCAGTGTGTAGAAAAACAAGAACAGGGGTGTGAGTTTTTTTTGTGATGTAATTTTTTTTGTGTTGGCCATCGTAAAACGGAGGAGTAGCCAAAAACCATGTGTGGTTTTGCACAGCACTGCATAAGGAAAATGGTGGAGCGCATTTGTATGCATATGTAAATTTTATTTTACAGCAGTAAAGTGTTTTTCACTGCAGTGAATGTAAAAGGGGTTTTACAGCAGTAAACCCAGCACAGTAATTTCTCAGGTGAAAACAGAGTTTTGGTTGAATGTTGTTTTTGGAAAATCCCTCACAGTAAAAGAGGAGGAAGCTTGTAACAGTTTTTTTTAAAGTAATAGAAAATGTTTTTTTTGGCTGTATAATACTCTGTTATGAGTATATTTGCTTTTAAATAGCTTCCCTGTGCAAAGATCCTGGAATAGTAGAAATAGAGCATTGGCTCTGTGGTGTTTGTTTGTCTGGTTTTGGTATTTTCCCATGTAAAAATACCCAACAAATCGTACAGATTTGGAATAGTTTGTTTGAGTAAATGTCTGATTTGCATTAGAATTAGTTTATCGCTGATATTTCATTCTCGGATTGCATGTGTTTTCTTCAATTGAAATCGGTTAGATCTTCCGTGAAATATTTGCAACAGAAATATACCACGACCAATAACTGGGAAAATACCTCCGAGAGGAATGCACATTGAGTAACCCGAGTCTGCCAAATTTTGAGTTTGATCCCTGAGTTTTGCGATCTCAAAATCAATGTCATCAGATTCTTTGCTCGTATTTTCCTGAAAGAAAAGATCCTTGAGCTATGTCTAGCTATATGCCCTTACTAACATTTTGTTTTACGAGTACAATAAGTTACAGTTATCGACATGAAAACATTGGAAATGAGGATGAACGGTTTATCTTCAGATTGCCAGGGTCATAAGGTTAGCTAAAGCGTAAAACATAGCGTTCAAAATAATGGGTCATTATCAAGTTTGGATACCGTGTTAATTGTTTACAAAATAGAAACCCAAATTTTAGAGGTATGGGTATTAAACTTTTTTTGTTTTTTTTCCCCGAGTCCAGCGATTGTGGCTTCTTTCTTTTAAAAAAAATTACTGGCCGTGAGTATATTTTATACATTGAACAACTCATTCCACAATAGCAAATTCTCTTGTGATTGATAACTGAAGGAACCTGGTTACACGGTGGCTAGATAGAAATATCTCATACTGGCGATGCTCTGTCTCTAGATACATAGTGAGCAATACAACCAACCATTATCGTCTTTTCTGTGTTATATTAGGTCAAGTTAGCTGGAAACCTTCCATCATCACATAATCCGACTGAGTTACCATTAATCCATTAAAAAAAAAAACAAAAAAGGAATGCGTAGAATATTCCTACACGATATTTATGGTGCCGTAGCATTAATGCAACCAACCTCTATTATCTTAAACTTTTTCTTTTAGCTACCCATGCTTTCGATTTTTTATTTGACAATCACTTAGCTATTTCCCTTTCATGAATGGCCATTTATGTGAATTTTTAAGGCTGAGAGGACTTTACAAAAATGGAATGAAGGTAAAAGTTGGAAAGCATCGCCCGAATTGGTACATGCTCTAAATGAAATTAGGGAATTATTTTAAAATATTATTTATAAATATTGTTAAGCATAAAATAATAGAAACATCAATTTCCTATTTTTAAAATTTTGAATTTTTTTGGAAAAAATAAATACAAAAATTTTATTCCAATGTGCATCGGTTGATACAGTTAATAGATGTGAAAGTTCGTATCGGTTGATACAGTTAGTAGATGCGAAAGTTCGTAAAATTTGATAAGTGGTTTTGAGCATCTAGATTCACATCCTTTAATCTGATATGGTGAAGGATCTCAGATAAATAAGTGAACAAACTATTTATCAAGATCGCCTTCAAATATGAAAGGTGGAAATGTCTCTCGATTTGCTTTGCTTATGTTATTTCTTAAATTTTTGTTATTGTCTCCGAATAATGAGTTTGGAGGCATAAGTCTATGAGGTAGTCCAGTGATGATGGGTTGTAGAGAACAAAAAGGACTGCAACATCTAAGTTTAAGGAATAGAAACAAAAAAAGTCAAGGTCATATAGCTTATTCTCACAATCCTAGAGATGTTTTCAGGTTGAACACACTTTTCACATATTAATATTGTGGATTGATGTAGATTTCATCTGGATGTTCTGCTTCCTGAGCCTAACCTCACCCACCAAATTTGCTTAGGTCGGTTGAATCACTATCCGAGAGTTTTTGTGAATGATTTGGTTTTTTTGTGAAGGATAGTTGAGGTGCATGTTTTCCTACATCCTCGTGGGATATAAATTTTGAATTCTTGCTCTCTAGTTATGGTCTCACTTAATAAACTCGTGAATGGTGATAATCTTCCCATAATTGACGATGTATAATTCTCTGAAAGATAGGTATATTTTCTGTCTATCAACTTATTTTCTCATGAATTTTGCCTTGAGAATCCTGTGATATCATGCTATGATGTTAAACATATGATAGTCATTTTTTGAACATTGTAAACAACTGAATTTCACATCCTAAACATTCATTTCTTGTGATTGAACAATACGCCAACTGACATGATTCGATCCACATTGGATGGCATTTTCCCTAAAATTTTTGAGCACTATTGATATGGTATACTGGCATGTTATTGTGGAGGAACAAATCAATTTTAAAATCTCTGCAGCTATAAAAATTTGAAATCAGCCTATAACAACCTCGAAATTAACATAGTATTTAGGGTGGGGTCACTCCTAAATTCATCATGAATTGCCACAGCATGAGTATGTAAAGTTAGGCATCTGCTCAATAGCTAGGCTCAAATTTGTAGGCTGGAATGCCCACTTTATATGTAGGTTTAGACTCAAATTTGTAAGCTGGAATGCTTATTTTCTGTGCCTAAAAGCTTATAGTTCCATAACTATTTGTCACAACAGTTTTTGAATTTCTTAGAGTATTTTAATAAATCTGAAGAATATGCCAGTTGTAGCATAAGTCTTGGTATGGGAATTAACATTGACAAATCATAACAAATCCCTGGGCATATCTTCATTTGGATTATATTTGGACATTATTTCAGATTAGTGAAATCACCGTGATTATCCCATCAAGATGGATGCATACAGACTATTTGATAAAATGTATGTACGAAAATTTTCAGCTGCATGATGATTTTAGAGTTGAGATAGCAAGTGGGAAGCTTTGCCTTTTTTATTCTTGAATCACTTTCACCACTTTCAAATTGCCTCAGAATTTGACTTCTAAAACATTATACTTGCCATCAGCGCTTGTGAAAGGATTATGTATCTGGTTGCATTGGTGTTTACATAAATAAATAACCAAATTTTGAATTAGGACCATTTTTTATTCCTGGGTGATTTCTTTAAATTCAAAGAAAATACATCTCAATTCTGTTTTAGATTTGTGACTTTGTCTTCCTGCTGCCCTATTTGAATTTTGTCCATGTATTTAGTAAACATGCTAATTTCAGAGCTTCCTCTGTTCTATTGTTGTTTGAAAATATGTACTTCATTTTGATAATACCTCAATACTATTTTCACAGTAAATCACATAGAAAACATTCAATTTATAATAGCACCGACTTACAATGTTCCAATGACTTTGCTCTTTATGTAACTTTAACCATTATTTGATACCCTATCTTTATCATTCAGTGTTAAATCATATTCAGATCATTTTGGCCCATTATCATATCCACATCCAAGAAATGATATTCTTGGACGAGATCATTTCCAGAGAGCTCGGCTCGAATCTACATTCGTATTATTCCCTCTTGGAAATGGCTCAATAAATGCACTGTAATTTCTGAGTTTTGTTGAGTTTTTTAATGAGATGTTTTGTCAAACATCGTATAGATGCATTGTTGTAGGTATATTTTTTTCTTGCCATTTACTTGAACACAGTTATACAATGACCATAGGAACAACGTAGAGTATTTAAATCAAAAGCATGAAACATATGTTGTGCCCAAAAATGGTTCAGCCCCAAAAATACTAATTTATATCAGTCATAGTCATAAGATACCCACTGAGAATATCTTAGAAATTCCACAAAGAAATTTGAGTTTACTTGTTTGGTTCACTGTGGTATTACATCAAAATAGTTGGTAGACAATGTATTGTAGATGTTTCTCTTCCAAATTGTGATTAAAATAACATGCACAGTACTAAGCATACATAAAAGAGATATTCGAGAACAACTGATATACACCTTGCATTAAATTTAAAAGTGCACACACCGCTAAAAGTATACAGTCCAGCAATAGTATGATTTCTGAGGTTCGAAATGATGATTGCGTATCAAATTTATTCAACCTAAAAATCGTAGTTTCGATTGCTGACATTGTTATCACTGAATGTTCCTGTAATTAGCATTCGAAGTTCTATATGTTTGTTTCATTCATCGCATATAATCATTTTATTTCAAATTATTAAGTCAAAGGGTTCAATTCTAGCATGTTGTGGTGGCTCAATAAAATCTTATCTGATCATTATCCACTCAGTGTCAATGGCTCAAATTGGAGTTAATTATAAGGTGGGCAAAAATTGAAGCTTAATAAGGGATGCTTGGAGCTACATGAGATTTGTAATTATAGTATGGGTTTATTATGGAAACTGTTAGGTTTTCTTTAATATCTTTATATCCCTGTCTATTTTCTTTAATATGTTGTCTTTTGTTTTTGTGACTCTTGCATGTTCCGAATTTTGTTATTTTTTTTAATTGGAAATGGTCAATCATAGAAATATGTTCATGATTTTTACATTACTTTTAATTTAGCCTCTACACTACTTTACCTTATGCCTGGTAGATCACATTCTTCAAAATTTACATTGATGGATTTTAATGAGTAGATTGATTGCTTACTTAGTTAAGAAAAATAATTTTATGGAGCATTTGAACCATGTTTTATTGTTTAAACTTTATGATACATCTAAATTGTACACTATGATTTCAGTTTAGTATAATTAATTGTTATGATGTTGACTATAATGTTACATGAGGTTTCATGATTCAAGGTTAATTGCATATATTGGATAAAGTTGTCTAAGGAGAAATGGAAAGGAAAAACTTGCAAACTTTCTAATGATGATAACTAATGATAGCTCATGCGATTATGGCTAGCTTGGTGCTAGATAGATACTTAAGGTGGTTGAGAGGAAGTGTCACAACAAGGGTAAGAAATCAGTAAGAAGAGGTAACCTATTTTAGAACATAATGGAAGAGTTTGGTATAATCATAACTTGGTACTCTAAAGGTATCACTATAAGGTCTATCTAACGAGGATGCACATAAAGAAGAAAACATTGGCAATCAACTAATGAAGTTGAATAATCATGGTACTAATGAAGGTCATTTTGAGGGAACCTAGAAGGTATGATAACATAGAAAAATTGATCAAATGGAGGAGATAAGTTGTGTGCATGACAACATCTACAATAGTTTTCCCTCTAATGGGAAAGCCACATTGTAAAGTTTCCATAGGTGACTAACTATATGCATGAATTATGGATAACAAGATGTATGATCAGGCAATTTTACTATGTTGATGTCTTAAAACAGGAAATGATAAGCGGATTACATTTGGTAGCCATCTTAATGAATTTATTTATCGGGTATTACCTAAGTTGGGGAATAGTAACAACATTTCTAAAGTATATCAAAGCTATGTTGTTAAGAGAGGAGGAAAGAAACCACAATGATTGGAGGTGAGAAATTAAAGTCAATTTAATAAAATAGAATGAAGTGAAGAAGTTTCCATTTTTGAAGCTAGTAGACATGGAATATTAGGAAATTAAGACTAGGAGAAAAATAAAAATATATCTATGAATATCTGATAGGAGGAAATGAAGGGATATTATATCAAGAAGAAAGTTCTTTCAAGGGTATTGATGAGTGGACCAAGAAACATGATTGCTAATGGTCATAGTGATCATCTACATAGTTTAAAAATGTGAAGGTATGAAGTTGAGAATTTTCATAATGACCAGTGATGATAAATGAGGAAGATGTTTAAAGGTTTAAATGGTAAATAATAATAATAATAGTGAAGTATAGGAATGTTGCTAGAAATTTTATAAGGATACCTTGAGAAGGATTGTGTACATATTGACAAAAGAAGTGAGTGTCAATTAATAGAGGTTGTACTTGATTGATTTGCACTCATTTATTCATGAGTAGGACTTCACATAGAGAAAATTATCAAGTTTTTCTCCCATAGTGTTAAAAGAGGTTGTTTCCACATAATAACACACATTTAAATTTTTCATGGACAATGATGGTAATAGTGTTTCCAACTATTTCAAAATCTAAAATAAAGATACTATTAATGAGCAAGAGTCTCTTGTCCAACTTGAAGAAGGGTGAATTTATGATAAAGCAATCAAGTGGTATTGAGATAGGAAATTGACGAGATAAGAAAATATTTTTGTTGATGAAAATGATAATTGTTAAGTGATGTATGTATAAGTCAACATGGATCAGCAAACCCCCATGCAAGTAAATTAAGCATGATATAAAATTAAATCATGATGACCTAGTGTTTATATGCAATTGCATATAGAGGTATTGGAATTAGTAAGCCAAAGGGTAAATGGATGTAAAACCAAGGGATTTTAATTTTGAGATAGATAATTTAAATAATGATTGTATAACTAGTAATATCTTAACAATTAATTTCACCAGAATTTCCTTGGGGAAGGAAGAATATATGATGAGAGATTAAGACTCAAGATGATGAGGCTCATGTGAAATTTAACGATGTACTTAGATGATTATACCTATGGTGTAAATGGTCAAATTCCTAGTGGAAGAAGTGGAAATGATTATTGAAAAAGTAATTTGGTATGTTGATGAAAACATAACACTAATAACACTGATGAGATAACATAGATCCTAGATGGATGTTGAATAATCTTAGTTCATAGTCAAATGTTTATAAAGTAAATGAAATTGATTTTTCTAATGAATCATGATAAGGATGCTTATAGAGTATTATTATATATTTGATAAGTATTGAGATGTTTCTCATATTGATGATGTTTCATGATGTGATGGTATGAGGGTGATCATGTACATGTGGTTCATATTTATATAGTTGTTACAATAGTGATGATGTATCCTTATGATGATGATGATATGCATAGGCATTATGATGTTATGTCAAGGTATATTGACATATTCATTTACTACGTGATGATAGGTATTTAATGTTGAATACTCATGATGGATATGATATGCATAACGTGGCATAGGAATTATGATGCTATAATATGATGTTTATTGACATGTGGTTGATTTATTATGTGAAGTCATGATATGTCTTTGATGCAAATATGTTGATGTTATAACTTATGATGGTATTTCATGAGGTGAAGCATGTGATAGTTGCGTACAAATTTATGACATGCATGAGCATGCAGTTCGTTATTATTCATAATGTTGCGATTAACAATGATGAATGTTACATGATGACATGAAAGACTTGGCATGTGGATTATATTCTATGATACTATGATGGTATAGCCGATGCATTGGTTTCATGTTGAGGTGTGATGATTGACAGGACTCCACAAATGCGCCGAGAGGGCCGGTTTATTTGATGATCTCGTGCGAGCCCATACGTACTAGGGAGAATAAATAACACTATATCGGTTGGGGACAAACTCAATCAACACTACATATGCGAGTGGTTCCTTTGTCTTGTATAGCTCTTGATGGATAGCTCTTGAAGGGCTATGGGACCATCTTGAGGAGGCCAAGTGCCTGATGTTGTAGGCTAGGCGCATAGTATTGTATTGGGATGTCGAAGTCTGGTAGGGGTGTAAGGACTTCGATGCCTGGGGTTGTGCACCTTAGTGAGTTGTGGACGGAGTGGGCCAACCTTGCGAGATGCCTGGAGACATTGAGCATTGTACCGGATGCCTACCTTGGGGCCTTGGGGGTAGATGAGGTCTGAGTCAGGAGCGAGCCTTGGGGCCAGCCTTGGACTACGATACAGACCGAGGAAGCTTATGCTGATTCCGAAAGTGGGAAAAAGGACAGAGATTCCTTGGGATTTCCCAGGGTTGCGAAACTTTCGATGTCTGCCGGTTATACTAGTTCAGCAGAGGGTATTGGGACTGTTACATGAAGTAATAAATAGCAAAATAAATGTAATATCCCTTAATAATAAATAACATAATATAATATTAAATAAATAATAAACAATAAATAAAAAATAGTAATAGTAAATAAATAATAAATAATAATAAATTAATAGATTAATTACATGCTCTAAATAAATATAAATAAGAATAAACAAAAAAATAGTAAAAATCAGTAAAGCTATCAAAAAGTAAAAACAAAATAAATAAAATAAGAAAACCAGTAAAAATCAGTAAAACTATCAAAAAGTAAAAACAAAAGAATAAAACAAGAAAGCAGTAAACTTGCATGTTGAATCATGGAGTGTGTGCATGTGGTTCCCTTTCCAATGTTTGCTCTATTTAATAGATGGGGAGGAAGATGAGAGGCATTCCATCATTCCATGATTCCATCATCCATCCTCTTGGGAGGATAGTGTTGTGAGACAAAGGATACCTTAGCAATAGTACGTTGATTGAGGGCTCGGGGGTGGCCAGTTGTAGCAAGATTTTGTGCAACTGAGCCTACGGTTGGGTGGAGAGTCGTTCTCAAGACTTTGTTGTAGGTAGCAAAATTTAACTAGCATTCCACATGTAAGTTGTCTCTGTACCCATATATTTTTGAAATTGCTATTAACTAGTTGATAAATTGCTTGTTGATTATAAATTACTTGATTAATCTAATTAATTATGTGTTGTTATTTCGGGACGGTTACATTTATAATCATGGACAACAAAGGCTTTTTTTACAGTTTATAATATTTATCTTTCTGTTTAGATACATTATACCCCTTGGGTTAATATATATATATATATATATATATATATATATATATATATATATATATATTTTATTATTTATTATCTGAATGAATTAATAATTTTAATATAATATAGCTATTTATTAAATGCATTTATTAATAAATGTATTAATTAAATGTTATTTTATTTTTAATTACTTTTTTAATTTTCCCAAGGAAAAATCGTAACTTTCATTATCTATTTGAAAATTACATGTTGTAGATGCTTCCATGAAGCATATATCAAAAAACTAGTGGCCAAGCCACATACTATGAATTGTCTATTACATAACTGTAACTGAATATGCTGCGAATAAATATACAATAATAACATGTCTATGAAGTTATATAGAAACTAATATGTGTAAAAAAGTATTATCAAAATAGTTCATCCCCAAAATCAGGGTTGAGTGGCCCCTTGTGAATGTTGGTCATCAAATGGCCTGTGGAAGTACTGATAAAAGCCATTTCCATTCTACTTTTGTATCATCTAGTGACCACATGGCTGGTTCGCTGCCTCCTTAGATAGGAGATAGAAAAGCTAGTTCCTCTCCCTATAAACATGACGACAAGAAATAAAGTCAAACTATGATTTTAATAATAATACTTCATCAAATAGGTCCTGAAGTGCGTGCATGTGACAAACTGATTGTTGATTAAACCAATTTATGAAAATCTCAGAGTTTCCAAAAATCGAAATGTGTCGGCATCCTTTTTCTAAAGCAAAGGAGAGAATATGTCTAAGGTTGATAAGTTCTGAGAAGTTGTTTGTGCCTCTTCCTAGACCCATGAATGAAGAAAAAATGTTTTTCATTGAGATATAATATAGCACCACTGCCACAACCTGTTTGTTGTGAAAATCCATCAAAATAAGCCCACAGGAATGATTTGTCAATGGATTCAACCATGATGATCCTATGAGGATGTTTGGGCTCGCCATCTAGAATCATGTTGTAAAGTGTAGAAATGTGTGCAGAAGCGAGCATCCAGTTGGGGGGTTTCCCTTGAAATATAAGCTTATTTATGCTTAACCAGATACTCTAGCATAACAACAGATGTATAATTTTTAGTTTAGAGGGGTGTGCTTGGTTCCACCACATTTCCCATGTAGATCTAATTGATTGACTAGTCCATATAATGCCAATAGCGAATAATTGATGTATTTGTTGCCATAATGTAGTGATCGTGGGGCAGTGGAGAAAATATAATTGATGCTCTCTTTGACATTCCTATAGAGGGCACACCAGGTAGGCCCCTGGAAATCTTGATGCTGAAGATTATCCAGTGGGAGATTTATTACGCAAAATTCACCACATGAAGAGCTTATCTCGAGGTGAGCCTTTCAGTTTCCATAGGGGGCACCACCACCATACAAATACGGGTGGCTTATGTTCAACATAGATAATGGTATATCTCTATTTACGTGTGTATTTTCCATGATAATATAAAACCCAAATAAGTTCACTTCCCTATCGAGAATCTTGATGTGTGCTTCTTCTAGGGTGTCAATACAGCTAGCCCATTCTTGATGCCAAGCAGTTGGGATGCCCAGATCTAGAGCTGAGTTCCAAGCATGGGCAAAAATATATGTGTTTTCTAGATCGGTGATGTGGTCAAGAGTCTCTATACTAGTATTATCCATATATTGGATGAGTTCTGGTGAAAGGGTATGTGCATTCCCACATCCTAACCAGGGATCCAGTCTGATATGGACCTCACTACCTGAGCCAATTCTCCAATCTAGGCTAGCTCGAATGTGTTCAATTGAGTTCAACACATCACGCCAAATCGAGGATATATTATTTATGTTCCAGTTCATCCTCCTAATCGAGTCGATATTATTATGCGGGCTGATATATTTCCTAATGACCACCTCAGTCCACAGATTTTTGGATGTAAGGACATGCCAACCCAATTTTGTAGCAAGGGCTTTTGAGAAACATGTTAGGTTTTTCATGCCCCAGCCTCCCCATTTCTTTGGCAGGGAAATATGATCCCATTTGACCCATGCGAAGGTATTTCCTTCCTTGTTTCCTCTCCAGAGGAATCTACAACATAGTTGTTGGATTCTAGAGAGAATGCCTTTGGGAATCCATGCCAAAGACATCTAGTAAACAGGAATCACTTCTAAAACTGATTTGATTAGGATGGGGTGACATACCCGTGAGAGTAATAGATGATGCCAAATATTCAATCTTCTTTCAATTTTTTCCACAAGCCATGTTGAGTCAGCAATTTTGTATTTATTGGGTTTGAGCCGAAATCCCAGGTATTTGAGACCATCATCAAAATCAAGGGGTGAGAAAGGGAATCTCTAGTTTGCAAAATGAACTTCATACTATGAGCACCCCAAGGTTGATAGAGTGGATTTCGAATGATTGCTCACCATACCTGTGGCTTTACAGAATAACTTGAGAATAGTGTTGAAAATAGTGGATTCATTGACAGATCCATTCAATAATATGACGACATCATTCACAAAAAGTAGATGGGATGGTACAAAGTTGTCTACAATTTTAGTACCTTTGATTCGCCCATGTAGGTTTTCCTCTGTGAATAATCTACTCAGACCATACATTACTAGTAGGAAGAGAAAAGGTGATAAGGGGTAACCTTTCCTAAGATAACATGGAAGAAGTTTGAGGCTGATCCATTTATGAGGACATTATATGACACAGATGATATGTAACACATAATCCAATTAATGACTGAAATAGGGAAACCCAATTGTGTCAAAAGAATCCATAAATATAACCAATTGGTCCTGTCAAAAGCCTTTGAAAGGTCGATTTTGAGAATCATGCCCTTCAGATTCTTAATTTTTATGGAGTATATCCCTTCCTGAGCAATGCCTATGGCTTCGTGGATTTGACGATTGTCTAGGAAAGAAAACTACTCCTGTGAGATGTGTTGGGATAAGATGGGCTTAATTTGATTAGTAATGATTTTGGCAATGATCTTATATATGCAATTACAGAGGGAGATAGGTCTAAAATCATTGAAGGAATGGGGTGAATTAGTTTTTGGAATGAGGGAAATTAATGTGGAGTTAAAATCATCATACATACATCCATTGGTTCTACACTCTTTCATTACTCAAAGAAGACCATGACCAAGTAATTCGAAGAAGGACAGATAAAACTCCATCAACAAGCCATCCAGGCCAGGGCCCTTATCCTTTTTGAACCATTTGAGCACAACCTCAAGTTCACCCATCGTCATAGCCTTGTTTAGGACCTCGAATCCTTCATCATCTACAAAACATGAGAAGAGATTGACTACTTTAATAATTTCTGCCAGAGAGGCTTCCTGCGGGACTTTAAATAATTGACCAAAGTGAGAAATTCCTAGAGCCACAAGATGATTAAATGATTGAACAGGTTGACATTCCTCATTCTCCAGGTACCGTAAAGTGTTGATGGCCTTTCAAACTTTAGAAAATTATTGAAATAAATCTATGTTGTTGTCTCCATCTTGTAACCATACAACTTTGCTCCTAAGCCTCCAGGTCTCTTCACTTTCCTTGAGTAATTTGAGCCTTTCTACTTCAGGTTTAGTGACCCAAACTTTAGAATCAACTGACACGAAACCTCCTCCTCCTGGATGTTCTAGCCTGGGTAATTCCTCTTCAATCATCCTAAGGGTGATATCATCCTTCTTTTTCTTTTCCTTGGCATATTCAATCATCTTCTTTTTTAGATAAGGAATCTTAGTTGCGAATAATTCAGACGTAGGTTTTTCATGGATGGGGTGTCTTGTTTTCCAAATATATTTAATAAGAAGAATATAGACCTCATCACTAAGCCAGTTTGAATTGAATTTAAATGGAGCTTTTGGCTTGGGAGAGATAATAGAGATTTTTTAAGAAGACCAGGGAGTGATCTGAAATACCTTCTGAGATAATCCATTGTTTGAACAGAGCCAATTTATCTAGCAGAGCTTATTTAATGAGGAATCGGTCCAATCTCTTGGCAAGCATGACTTCCCCTATTCTATGATTACCCCAGGTAGGTTATAAATGAGCCACTGGGATGTAGATCAAGTGGTGATTGTTCATCAATGGGCCAATAATGTCTAAGAGTGAGTCTATCTGGGCGTGGTTACCCTAGGATTCTACATGCATCATGAGATATTCATAAGTCTAGTATGATGGAGGTATAGTTGTTTATTTAAATGTGATAAGAAGTTGAAATGTTTATATATAGATGTTAATTTTTACAAATGCGTTATGTTAGTTGAAATGTCTGCATAATGGGACACTCATGAGTTTAGTATGTTTGCATCATGAGATATTCTTAAGTCTAGTATGATGGAGTTACGGTTGTTTATTTAAGTTCAATAGGTATTATGGTAGATTTAAGGAGGATAAGAATTATGATGGATGGTTAATGAGTTTATAAACTATTTTTTCTTAATAATTTTATTATAATTATAAAAAATGTGTTTGTTTTTTATATGTATTTTTGTTATGGCAATTTACAAAAATATGGACACATTTTGTATGTTATGTTAGTTGATATTTTTGCATCATTAGACACTCTTAAGTCTAGTATGACCCAAGATGTGTAATTGCTTTCTCAATATAAAATTTTGTAAGTTATATTTAAAACAAAAATAAATAGACATATTTCATCAATTTTCTTAAAAGTCTTATCAAACATCAATAAATTCATGCTCGTTGTGCTTATTGAGCTCTTGGTACTACAATCCAGTTCTAAAAAATATTAATAACAGACACAATTCCCCTATAAATACAATATTTTGATATTTAGATTATGAAAGATAATTTATATCAACCTTTTATAAAGAGATAATGTAATTAAAAGATTAAAAATATCTTATAATTTCACTTTTGAAATGACAAAGATGTTTAATTCTTTTACCTTTTAAAAACATACCAACGTGGGCCTGAAATAAAATATTTGTATGTAAATGTTAACTAATACATTTATATATTAACTTCAGAAAGAAATCCGAGGAGTAGACATGGTGCACAAATTACTCACAACATTATTCATCTATTACTCCTCAAAACTAAAATACATGCCACATAAAGAGTGCTCATGATATTCAACAATTTCTAAACTAAGAGATTGTTGTTGAGAAAATATCTCTACACGACAATCCACTAAACAAACCAATCTACCTATTTGCTAATGTAAGCAGTATTTACAAGTCTCCCTTTAATGCTTAAGTCTCCCTTTAATTCGTATGTTACATCATTACAAAGAGTATTACAAGAATCATAAATTACATATAGTCGAATTTGTCTTACTCTTCATCAACACTCATATCCACTCTAGAATCTCGCAAAAAGTGCTCTTTCTTCACCACCTTATCTTCAAGTTGTCACTTGAAATCCATTTAAAACATAAATTCTTTAACCATATTTGACGAAATTTGTATAATTGATGCTTCTTGATCTCCCTAAGGACAATCTCGATACTGGACTGGATCCAACAGTCAATTATGCAACTGACCTTTCTACACACATGGATCTCATAAAATAACATGTAACTGATGTTCTTCAAGCCCAAAGCACAACAAGACCCATCAACATATAACAGACTCACAAAATCAAATTGAAGATCTCTAGGCACCTAAAAACGTTCAAAACCACTAATTTAAACTATTTTAATTTATTGAGTAATTAGTTCTCAATTATAAAATAAATAATAATTGCACACCACTACATCTCAACCCACACAACTCATTATTTTTACAACTTGTAAAGTTAAAACACCAATACACGAACATGAACTCACACATTATTTTCTAAAAAAACATTGTGTGGCTCCCCTTAATCATGAAACATTACATCATAATTCGAACTCAAAGTTTTGTAAAACAATGGCTTCGGAGACTCAGAAAATGGGACAATGTGGCTAACAACGAATCCTTTTCACGCAAAACCATCGCCTTCTGTATGCAGTGACCGCTTTGAATTCTCCCAATTGCGAGAGATAAATTTCATCTGTGGTAGTTAAACTCTTACGTAGGATCTGGCACACTAAGTTCGCCATAACATTCAGTTTAGTTTAAATTGAAATTGCCTCCTCTTGCTATACTCGACTTCCTTTGATCTAAAACATTGATCTTCACCTTCAATAAAATCTTATGTCTTCTAAGTGACAACAAACTTATCTGACTCTGCAGTTTCTCTTATGGCTTGCTACATTTTATTAGCACCTGCCTGAATATCCTTGGATCCATTGACTTAGTAAAGACTATTTATCTGAATAGTTATAGGAAGCAGAAGAATGTTGTCATTCAAGACAGTGGAATGGAATCCTGAATTGCTTAAAAGGATTCGTCGATCTATCCTCTAGTTGAAAAGGATTATCATCATCTTCGAACTGTAATACAAGAAGCCCATACAACATTAGAATTTTGTTCAATCACAGTCATGATCTTAGGCTTCAAAACCATGGCAAGACGCCACATGTAGATGAGTTTGTGCATTGCATGTTGGTTCTTATCTTATTCAACGTAACAGAAGCACACTCTCATAGGCCTGCATGTAGTGATAGGCCTCAAAACTAAATTACAAGTCACATAAATATTGTTCATGAGATCCACAATTTTTAAAGTTAGAGATTGTTGTTAAGAAAATATCTCAACAACACAATCCATTCAACAAACCAATCTACCTATTTACTAATGTAATCATTATTTCCATGTATGTCATATATATATTTCCATGCTATATAATCTAAGAGGGAAAATTCTAATGATTCAAAAGTTACACCCTAGGAAGCGATGTTGTAAAATGAGCATTGATCTTCAAGAGGGGGCCATAATCTTCACATACAAAATTCATTTGGGGTGTTTTTCGTGTTGGAAGTAATGCTTCCATGTCATATGTAGTTGTCATTAAGAATTACAAGGAGTCAACCTAGAAGTTGTTGTTTCCAATGTATGAGTCATAGTCATGATCTAGATGTGTCGAAGTCTATAATTTATGCCCTACATATTTGTACATGTGGTGATCAATAAAAATATCAAGTGTGATTTGGTGTTGTGTGCACAATCTATTCTCTATTTTCTAACATCTTGGTCTTCCAAAATGTCTATTCCATTTTCTCTAAGAAACATTTCAATCAAATATCTAAGATTATTTCAAATGTTGAAAAAATAATTAAAACTAAAACCATAAATATTTAAGATTGTGTCAATTACAAAAAAATAAATATAATGAAATATTCAAAATTATACAAAATCATTTTAATCAATCTAAGAAACAATGGCCATTACTATCTGTTTGATAATTTATTAAATTATTTTTAAAAAGCAACCAATTAACCTTTGGTTTGGAGAATAAGAATGTTACCATGTTATTTTACCCTTCTCTATGCTCTTTAGAATTTCATATATTATAAAATGTGTTAATATTTGGGAGATGATTGGGGGATATCATTTGACATTTCATATTAAGTAATGTGTTAATATTTGAGAACTCACTGGAGGGCCATATGTCAATATGTATGAATTTAAAAATAACGAAATTATGAATGATTTGAAAGTAATTTTAATGAAATGCATTTAGTTTTTATTTGTTTATTTTATTCTTCTATTATGAAAAGAATTTCATGCATATAACATCAACTAAATTATAAACTTTTATGTAATACTTAATACTTTATTATTATTAACATCTTTTTGTTTGTTAATGTTTTTTGTTAAGAATGTTTTTTGTTAGGAAATAATTTGCACTTTGTTGATTTCTTCATATAGATTATAATTATAAAAATAAAAATATCATACTTTTATGTTAAAGTAGATATGGTGCTTGGAAGATGGTGTGTTTCATTAGGTATAGATTTCAAACTTTTTTGTACTTTCCGGAATAAATTTGTCGTATTATTCATGATCAAAATTATATGTTAGAAAAAATTAGTTCAAGTGGAATGGTTCACTATTTGTTTAGCAAGTAGCACGGGTTTAAGTTTCTGTACACATTTAAACTTTGTAGAATTTATAAAATATTAGTAATAGATATCAAAATTTTATTGACCATTATTTCAACCTTCTCAAATTAAAAATGATTATATGCTTAGAATTTATAAAATATTAGTAATAGATATCAAAATTTTATTGACCATTATTTCAACCTTCTCAAATTAAAAATGATTATATGCTTATTGTGAGAGATGAAGCATGTAAAAAAAAATTAATATTACAAAATAACATATAACTATTTTCTCAATTAGTTTTACTTTATTTTATTATACCTCATAAATTTAATAGCTTCTATATAAGTTTAAATACGTATGTTTATCACCAAAATAATTAAAATTTTAAATAATTTTAAAAAATTATACAAACCCAAATCCCCAGTAAATTTAGTATTTTTTAATTACAAGTTACATTCCCTCAATGATGAGAAGGTGTCTCTCACCTAAATTCTTTTAATACACTTGCAGTTAAAGGGCATGTGAGATTAGGAGCATTAATTTGGAGAAATTCATGATATGTGAAATTATTTATTTATAGTTGTTATTAAAAAAATTACTTCAATCGTCTCTCATCTCAGATGCGTCAGATTATTCAGGAAAACAACCTAGTTCTATAAGTAATTTACTGTAAATACTCATTCGCATGGTGTGCTATCAATGATAGGCTAATCATTGGAAATCTCTGCTGGGTGTTATCTTGAGGGAAAGTTGTTCCTGCAATTTCTTGTTGTCGACTTTCGGTTGCTTATGTCCTATTGAATCAAGAAAAGAAATATAGTCATTCTGGAACACTGTTGTTGTTAAGAAAGTCATCAGCCTGCGGAACTAAGGCCATAGGCCATATCGTGAAACATCGTTGAGGCATAGTCTGTGTCACCGTAGATTGAGCTAAAGGATATGCAGATGACAGAAGTAGTGAGAGAAGTGATGAAATGAAGAATAGTTTTTGTTAACTCTATAGGAGTTTATATGCTGAAGTTATGAACCGAAGAATATTGGTTGTTTTCAGTCATTTTCATAATGTTCCACCTAATGATATTAAGAAATTTAAGAGTATTTTAGGAGGCTTGGGATTTTGGGGTTTTCTTCAAGATCGAGGTTACTTAGTGGATGTTTTGAAAGGCTTTCGAACCACTGTTATCCTTTGTTGAATTGAGGCTTCTGTGATCCATAATATTAATACATAGAGCTTCGGCGTAAATCACATAAAGAGAGACATTTGTCGACGCGTTTCGAACCAACCAGTGTGGTTCATCATCAGGACAAGTTGAAGAAACAGATCGAGCTTAGCATGTTAAATATTCTGAGCAGAGACTCCAACGGCTAAATCGACCAACCGCTAATTTTGACCTACGGACCCAGGTCAAATTACTATTCATTAATTTAATAATATTATTATTTTTCATATTAATACATAAATATTTTTAATGGTTAGTTTTTAAAAAATTAATTAATATATATATATATATATATATATATATATATATATATATATGATGGTGATGATGATGATGGTTAACGTCCGCTGAGACCAAATAATGGTCTATCGGACCTAAAGAAACAAATTATCTATTTTGATTTAAGATTTTATTCCTATACTCAAAAAGCTTGGAGAGAAGCCTCCCAAGGTCACTATAATTTTGAAATTGTAAAATGCTAGGAAGGTCAGTATTGTAACAAAGATTGTGAAACTGAGATCTAATGTGGTTATACGCGGGGCACTCTAAGAGGAAGTGGTTTTCATCCTCGATGTTCCTATTCTTACATATATGGCAGATCCTTTCCGTCCATGGCGTTTTAGGAACTGCCCAACGACCTGTTTCACTATGGAGCTCATGAGAATTCGTTCTAATCTTTGCTATATTAATTTTCTTCTTTGAGCTAGTTAAAATAGAGAGATACTTTTGATCTTCTAGGGTGGGGTTGATGACCTTCTTATAATAACTTAATTTTCTTTTAGCCGCTAAGTCTTTCTCACACCACATTTTTTCTTTGAACTTAGAAGAAACAATATCGTTAATGTTATTTATGTTTTACAATGCATCACTTTCGTTGATCTCCCAATAGTTTAACCAGGTCCTTGTGTCTTTATGCCACCCTCGATTGAGCCTTAGGTGGTTTTGGCTAGAATTTAAAGCTAGCTTAGGAAGTCTATGATCGTTTATGTTACTGATTTTGTGCTTGTAAAACAGAAAGCTAAACACAGCTAGGCTCTCAATAGGGGAAAGACCTGCTTCTATAAGGAGAATAGGATAGGGTGTATTACTTTTAATTTTCAGGTTATAAGTTATAAAACGCTTCTGGATTTGCTCAATCTTTCTCCATGATTCTCTGGAGATGCTGCAACCCCAAACCTCACATCCATATAAGATAACAGGAGTGACTAAAGTTTCAAAGAGGAACTTCCTTTTATCCCACATTACAAGATTTGCAATTTTACAATTATTTTCAAGACCATAGTAAGCTTTCCACCCCCCATTAATCCTTTTCTCAATGCTATGGTTCCAGTTGAGCTTGTGATGAATATCAATTCCTAGGTACTTGTAAGAATACACTTCCTCCAAGTTATTATTGTCATACATAAAATTAGCGTAAGTGTCCTTCTTGGATTTGATAATCATAACTTTTGTTTTGTCAGTGTTAACAGTCATACCCATGGTAGAGCAGAAATCCTTAAGAAGCCCGAGTTGCTTATTAAGATCAGATGGGCACCTTGCCAAAAGAACAATATCGTCAGCATAAAGAAGAAGGATGACGACTATCCCAGCTAAGATCGTGCCATCACATCCTGCTATTTTATATATAATATAAGTAATTTTTTGTTTAATTAAGTTATTTATTAAATAATATTAATATATTATTAATATTAGTAGTCAAAATATTATTATTAATTTAATATTATTATTATTATTTATGGAAATAAGTTAAATTAGGTGAAATACATAGATAAATAAAATACTTTAATGGTTAGTTAAAAAAAAACAAAAAACTTTAATTTAATTAATTAATTTAAAATATTTATATATATATATATATATATATATATATAGAGTAAATTAATAATATTCGGTTATTAAGATAAAAGTTAGGTAAAAGAGAAAATAAATTAAAATGATAATAATACTAATACATAAAAATGATAATAATACTAATATATATTCGTTAATAACTATATAAAGATTAGTTTCGAAAAATAATAATAATAATATATATTAGACAAATAAATAAAATAAATTATCTAATAAATATATATAAATAAATAAATAAATAAAATAAAATAAAATAAAAATAAATAAATAAATAAATAAATAAAAATAAAAAACATAAATAAATTTTAAAAATAGTAATAACAAAAAATAACTAATAATAAAACTACGTAAATATATATTTGTTAAGACCATAAGTACCAATATCAATCAGGGAAAAGGGGGACGACTCGAAAATATATTCCTTAATAAATAAATAAATAAAAATATACATAAAAATAATATAAAATAGATAAATAAATAAAAATAATAATAATGAGTAAACAAATATCTGCTAAGATTATAAATACCAATATCAACTCAGGAAAAGGAGCCATACAAAAAAAAAAAGAAAAAAAAAAGAGAAGGACCAGAAAGAGTCCAGAGCAAGAAGGATAAACTAAAGGAGACCGGAAGGCTCCAGGGGAACGACGAAAGAGAAAAAGATGAAAGAGGCGGGGGGGAACTAAGATGAAAGTGCAGGGATCCAACATCTACTGATCTTCCAGCCATCATCTCTATTGAGATTGTTAGGTCTTCTTTCAATCTCAATAGCTTCCCTGAGTTTACGATGATGGAGCTGGGCAACTTTGGCAACAACCTTAGCCTCCTCAATACAAATGTGATGCTTGGTCTTCACTACATGCTCTACTAACGCTGAAGACTTGGTTCTCCCATGTCTTAGGTCAGCTGCATGTTCGTTGATCCTCTGATGGATGGAGCGCCCCGTTTCCCCGATGTAGGGGGTCCCACACAAACAAGGGACTAAGTAGACACCCTTCAAAATAATTTAAATAAATTAATTAAATTAAAGTTTTTTTTTTTTAACTAACTATTAAAAGTATTTTATTTATCTATATATTTTACCTAATTTAACTTATTTCCATAAATAATAATAATAATAATATTAATATTAATATTAAATTAATAATAATATTTTTACTACTAATATTAATAATATATTAATATTAAGACTATATTAATTATATTTAATAAATAACTTAATTAAACAAAAAAAAATTACTTATATTATTAATATATAATAACAAATAATTAAATTAAATTAAATAAATGACCTTTTCCAACTAACCATTTAAATTATTTTATTTATTTTTAACCTTAATTATATGATTTTAATTGATATATATATATATATATATATAGATATATATATATATATATTATAAAAACTAACCATTAAAAATATTTTATGTATTAATATGAAAAATAATAATATTATTAAATTAATGAATAGTAATTTGACCTGGGTTCGTAGGTCAAAATTAGCCGTTGGTCGATTTAGCCGTTGGAGTCTCTGCTCAGACTATTTAACATGCTAAGCTGGATCTGTTTCTTCAACTTGTCCTGACGATGAACCACACTGGTTGGTTCGAAACGCGTCGACAAATGTCTCTCTTTATGTGATTTACGCCGAAGCTCTATGTATTAATACTGTTATCCTCTTAAAGCAAGGCGTCTTAATTTTTTGAACCACTGTAATGTTTATACGTTTATTTTTAACAGTGAAATTGTTTCTTAGAGTTTGGTATGTTTCAGGGCGAAGGGTTTACCTAACATATATTTGAAGGTTGATTTATGAGGCATCCATCTATTTTTTGTAACAACGTTTGCTTAATTTGGCTTTAAATTGCATCCATATGTCGAATTTCTAATCCCTTTTTTGTGGGCTTTCTACAGAATTAATCAAGAGCCAAGGAAGAGCCAGGTCGATTTAGAGACGTTGGGTTGTGAAGTATCATGCAGCTGGAGAAAGAAGGCAGAGGCAGGGAAGCTTTGAGTTTGTTTGGAAGTGGAAGTGACAACAGGGTAAAGAGCGATGAACCTGTAGTGTTCAACCCATTTGTGAAGCAAAGATAGAGAAAGGCATGGTCATATTTTGCAAAAGGAAGGAAAATCGCCAAACAAGAATTTTTTTTTTATGATGGTAGAAGTGCGGGAGGGGAAGATCTTGTAAAAATTAGGAAGGTAAAAAAAAGGATCTGGTTTGTTTTATTAACTTCCTAGGGAGTGAAGAACAATTCCTTAGTAAAGTGGTGACTCTGTCTTAAAAGGAAAATGTGTTTCTCAGTTTGAAAGGAAAAAATTATTTGATTTTAAAAACCTTTTACATGGGGTGAACACTGTAAAGTGTAAGTTGATTAAATAAATGAGAAAACAACCAGAAAAGTTTTTTAAGGTGATTAAATAAATGAGAAAACAACGAGAAAAGTTGTTTGATGTTTATTTGCAAAAGTTGGAAGTTAAAAGGAAAAAGAATGTCTAGGTATTAAAATGCACAAAGGAATGTATAAATAAAATCATTTTTCCCCTCATTATATATGCAAAGATAACAAAAGAGCCATAGAATACCCTTGAGTGTACTTTTGGTGTAAGGGGAGTAATCAAGTTGAAGATAATACTATTTTACAAGCTGTTGTACTGGTTCTTGAAGATGAAAATGAAGATAGATTTGTAGTAGCAAAATCTACAAAAAGATGAAGAGTTTGGTGAATCCCACTTGAAAATGAATCTTAATGTTGATGGTGTGCTACTAGTAGGGGTTGATTTTGGCATAGATAATTTGTAGTAGCAAAATCTACAAAAAGATGAAGAGTTTGGTGTATCCCACTTGAAAATGAATCTTAATGTTGATGGTGTGTTACTTGTAGGGGTTTATTTTGCATAGATAATGTTATTAATGCAAGAGCAACTGGTTCACTGGATCTAACAATTGAAATTGTTGATGTTAAGTTTGATAAAGAGCAATTAACTAGGGATGAGTGGTTGCTCATGATGCAACAAAAACATCTTATTGTTATGTTATTATTTGGTGTGATAAGCCCACCTATATCTAGAAACCAAGTGGAAGACAACATGTTTGCAACAACAAAGTTTAGTAAAGAATGAAAAATGAAGATTATGATGCAACTAAAGAAGCATAGAAAGACCCGACAAAAGAAGAGAAGGAAGAACAGTAGGGAAAAGCTCTCATTGCAGAATCAACAAAACCAATATCTTTCTAAAGATGTTTTTTCATATAAATTTAATATTGATTTTGAGTGTGCACATGTTAGCAACCACGAAATAACCACAAAATTTGAAGGTTTGAAACACCATGTATTGATGAAGTCTACATATAAGTTGGATCAATGAATGTCCATGACAACATGAACAATGTAGAAAATGAAAATGGCAATAAAATTTTCATATATTAAAGTCTTGAAGAGATAAAATTTTATTATAATCTTATATTGCAACAAATGCATAATCAAAAAATTAATGATAAAAAACAAATTATGTACTTCACATATAAGCAAATTTTTAAGAAGTAAAAGACATCCATTGATAACTTGAAATGATTTTCTATATTATTATGATAAACAAAAATATAACGATAAAGCGCTACAACATCAAATAAAGAAACACAAATTTGAATCCTACAACAAAAGACAAAGATAAAACAGTTAACGGGATACACAATTTGGAAAAATAGAGAAGAGAAATCCAGTAAAAAAGTTAATGTGAAAATTTTGAATCATGGTAAAACTAACTGAAACTTAGAAATTGATCGACGAAGTGAGATTTCCAAATAAATAGAATTCGAGATCAAGTTTTCTTCCGCAAACGGCGGTAGTACGATATCCATCGGAACGTGCGGAGATGTTTAAATATGATTTGCTGTTGAGTTATTGGGTGGAAGTACACCAGACGTTCAAACAAACCGTGGCCGGCGGCCACGTTCAGTTCCCGCGATGGAGCGTTTCTTATATTCAAAGGTCTGACCATGCTGTAATCGACACGGCCGGTGGGCGACGTTCAAGCTTATCCTTTCTCTACTTATAAGTACATTGAGGCCAAAAGGTGGATGCTATATCCTTATTCTTGTCCTGGCTGAAATCTAAGAATTATTTATACAAATTATATATAAATTTCTAAATTGAAAAAAATATATTTATTTTTGACAGCAGGAGAAATGTTATTATTTTTGCAAATCTAAAACATTGATGCAAACTGTACCAACAGTTCTTATTTTCAAAACATGGCTGCCAACTTTATCAACGCTGAATGATGTGTCCAAGTGGTCCGTGAAGAAGTGTGTGTTGGTCCTTATTTTCAAAACATGGCTGCCAACTGTATCAACCGTTATCAACGCTGAATGATGTGTCCAAGTGGTCCGTGAAGAAGTGTGTGTGGCATTTAGACAAGAGAACGTGGGCCACATAACATGGATGGATGAGTTGATCCCGTGAAACAGAATACTTCTGAAGATTTCCAAGAAAAATATGGCCTTCTCATATTGGTCAAAAGATTAGTTATATTCCATTCACATTTCTAACAGATTAGAGTTAGTAACAGATAATCAGACTGGGCGGTTTCAGTGTTTGTTTCACTACGGTTCTTTTTCAATTAATGAACCCGTCAAATGCAGTCAAAGCTTATGTAGTGCTGGTAAGTTTTGAACTCTGCTTATAAAATGGGTACGTGACAAAACTATGGGCGCAAATTTTGTAGTTTTTATGTGGACAGACTTTATAAGAGGTATAAAAAGAGTTGTGATGAACCTGTATGTATGAAGCGTACAAAGTTGAATTTTTACGTGGAATTCTAAAGGCAGAGTAGAAAGTGAAAGAACTTTTCTTCATAGTGATGATTAGATGAAGAAATCGGTTTCGTGATAATAGTGATGATTGGGTTAACATACTAATTGGCGCCCGTAACAGAGGGAATTATAAAAGGATCAAAATTGGTTGGGGTACTACGGTAATCGGAAAGCGAAATATATAAGGAATACCAATGGACAGTAACTAACAATCAGATAGGAAGTGTTGTAACATGAAATCTAATGCTAAAACAATGTTATAAATTGTACCATATCGATGAGTAACGAATTAACGAGTAAAATTGTGTCCTTTATTTAAGGAGTATAAGAATTCGGTGAATTGTTAACTGATTTATATAATTTATATATAGATTGTGTTTAGTTTCTAGGTGCATTTTTGTTATTGTAAATTACAAAAATATGGATGTTAATTTTTATAAACATATTAGGCTAGGTGAAATGTTTGCATGAGATATTTAAGAAGGGTAAGAATTATGGTGGATTTTCACGGGGTTATATTTTTTTTTACTGATTATATTTTTATTATAAATAGTGTGATTAGTTTCTTTTATCTATTGTTGTTATTGTAATTTATAAAAATATGAATGTATTTTTTTTATGAATGTATTTTTTTATAAATATGTTATATTAGTTAAAACTTACATAAAAATTTTCTTAAAAAAACTAAAATATTTATTAAAATGTTGTCAATTATATTAAAAACAAAATTAAATAGATATATTTAATAATTTTTTCTTAAAAGCAATATGATGATGATGGTTAACGTCCACTGAGACCAAATTGGTCTATCGGACCTACAATTTTCTTAATTTTTACTTGTCTGGCTCCTCGTCTTTCTTGGCGAGACTGGTGTTGTAGCTTTCTTTCTTTTCTCTACGGTCTTCCAACTTCCTTTGTCTTGCATCTCCTTCATCTCTTCTGGTTCTTGGGACATTGGTGCCTTAGCTTCGCGATCTATAGTCGGAGAAGTTTGGTTTAGGAGATCTGCTTTGCTGTTAAATGAAGATTTATTTTCTGCAGTATTCAAATCCTCATAACTGTTGATTTGTTGGGGCGGGCTTTCTCCTTGCTTGCTTTGAGAGTTGTTTCCTTCTTCCTTGATTTCTTGTGACTCAGAGTTTTCTCTAGAATATTCTTCTTTGATGACAGTGTAGTGTTCTTTTTGTGCTCCTTCCCACCATGTATAACATAAATAAATTTACTTTCATTGTGCTATTGGTTATTAAAAAATTATTAATACCAAACAAAATTATCTTATAAATATAATATTTTGGTATTCGTACTAAGAAAAATAGCCTTATATCAACTTTTTATAAAAAGATAATGTAACTAAAAGTTTAAAAATTGTTATATTTTTACTTGAAATGAAAAAGATATGTAATTCTTTTACTTTTTAAAAACATATCAACATAAGTCTTAAATAAAATATTTAAGAATATAGATGTTAACTAATCTATTTAGATACTAACTTCATATATATTTATATCTCTCCATGCTCAATACACACAATTATTGAAAGCCTCCACCCTATGATGTGTGTTGCAAAAGGAGTGTTGATCTTCAAGATGGGGACGCAATATCCACATACAAAACTTCATTTACGGTGTTTCTTTGACTTCTAAAATGCCTATTACATTCTCTCTTCAGAATCAAATATTTGAGATTGCTTCAAATGTTGAAAATTCTATTAGAAACAAAACTATAAATATTTGAGATTGTGTTAACTAAAAAAATATATATATTGAAATCTTGAAGTCCCACTAAAATACAATAAAATTACTAAAATACAAGACCATTTTGAATCAATATAAGAAATCATTACTATCTATTAGATCATTTATTAAATTCTTGTAAAAGTGCATCCAACTAGCTTGTGGTTTGGATAATGGGGAATGTTTCCAAGTTATTTTACCCCTTTCTATGTTATTTGGCATTTCATATATTATAAAATGTATTACTAATCGGGATATGATTTAGTTGTATCATTTAGCATTTCATATTATTACATAATGTGTTAATATTTGAAAACTCGTTGCATGGTCTCATTAATATATTCTATGAATTCAAAATTAAATATATTGAATGATTTTAAAGTCACTTTAATGAACTACATTTAGTTTTTCTTTCTTTAGTTTCTTCCTCTCATATAAAAAGAATTTGGCACATGTAACATCAACTAAATTAATTTATGTAAAACTTAATGATACATGATACTTTATTATCATTAACATATTTTTTTTTGTTGGGAAACATTTTTTCACTTTGTTGACCACTTCATATTATTTCTTCATATTACTCAACAATTTATAGCAAAAATCATAATCTTATATTGTTATGTTAAAGTAGAGATGTTGATTTGAAAATGTTGTGGTTTTGTTTACGGTGTTGGAACCCGCCAACTTATAAGGGATCCCCTTGATATGAGGTCCCAATTAGACCTCATATCAGGGGGATCCTCTCTGTGTGGTCGGGTTCCAGTACCGTCAACATTTTGGCGCTAGAAGGAGGGATGCCATTTTTTTAATGGCTGATAAATCATCACATCCACATCATTCATCTTCTAGACAAGGCAATGATAACGCAAGTTCCACCCCAACTCTTATTCATGAGGTAGGAGGGTCTTCTCAACCTTGTTTAGAGTTAGCTTACAAAGTTTATTATGCTCAACTCTAGGTAATTTAACCTATGACATGTTGGTTTGTGAAAGCTATTGGTTTACTTACCGTTTTTTCATAATCTTCCTCATCACCAACAACTCATACTGGTGTATTGGTAACATTGGTAGAAGATTTGGTTTTTTTCACTCTTGAGGAATAGTAGGGTCTTCAGAAGAAACAATCCAGCAAGAGTAGCTTCCACCTATTAATGAAGAGTACGAGGAAGATCTTATTCTTTATGACAAAAAACCACCGACAACTGATTTTGAGTTTAATAAAGGCTTGAAGGGTGAAGGAAAATGCTCATCAAATTCAGAGGAATAGTAAAGAGACAAAGAAATGTCTCATCAATACCTATATTGGATGGCCCAAGGGCCACTTCCTCTTCCAAATAATCGTCATAGAATACCTAAACATCGAAAGAAGTTGTTACCAAAGTTTGATCTTGACAAGAAGAATAAGGTAGAGGACCATATTGATGATTTCTGCATGCATCTATGAATGTTAGAGGTAGAATATGATGATGTTTATTGTAAGATATTTCCTTCACTTTAGAAGGTAGAGCAACAATATGGTATCATAGTCTTCCACTTAATTAAATCCATGGTTGGAGGGAGTTTAAGAAATTATTTTTGGAAAAAATTGTAAATCATCAAACTCCTGCCATGTTGCTAAAAGAGCTTAGAAATATTAAGGAGCGGGAAAGGAGAAAGTCAAAGAATTCAACCAAAATTTTAACCATATATGGAATAAGTTCACTCGAGACAAGAAAACCCATGATTCTATTACTATATATTATTATACAGTTGCCTTTCTAACAAACATTTATGTTTTTGTTAAAAGGGTTTCAAAGGAGACACTGACTTTAAAATTTGCATAAGCAATCATTGGGGAGAAATATTTGCGTGTCATTGGAACTATGTGACTAATGATGAAGAATATAAAGACTCCAAGGAGACTATAAATGATTCTCAAGCCTCTTCAAATAAGGCTAAAGAATAGGATTTTGTTGCTATTGAAAGATTGAATAAATATTTAAACTCACTCACTAATGAAGCATATGAATTAAAGAAAAAATCATGTGAGGCCTTTACCAATAGAAAGCTCCCTAAGTATTTCTTATTCAGATGGAATAATAATATTCAGTTGGATAGATATGCCCAAAGCTCAAATGTTGTGTTGAATGTTGAAAGCATAGGCATGGAAAACTACTACTCCTTCCATGAGGAATGGCATTAAGAGAAAACATGCCCACAATGGAACCACAAAATGACTTCTTTGGCTGCCCATATTGTTGATACTTTACTAGCAGATGAGTAGTCTAAGTAGGAATAGGAAATAAATGAGCCTATCGCGACTGAGGAAAGTATAGGTAATGGAAACTCAGTTAATTATTTTTTATTTCATTCTCAATACTAATAAGAAAAGTACCAAAGGACCACCTAAAAGTGAAGCCCCCCCTTACATGGTATTTATAGTTTAAGGAGCAAAGGGAATGTTTTTAAACAGGAATTGACATGACAAGAGATGAGGAAAAAATTGGTAAGAGGGATCTCACCACCAACCAATCTTGCTCATAATGAACAAAAAAAGGTTTAGAAATACTACTGCTTCTAAGAACACTTCTAATAGCATTAAAAAAATTCTATTGCTATGGAAGTTTCAAATAGAGGTACACCTCCAAGCGTTACAACATTTCCCACTGGAAACAAAAGCATCGATTAGAATATCCTTAAGGACATGAAAAAGTCTCGTTCCAACATTACCATCTTTGGGCTCGCAAAGGTAGCAAGCCAACGTGAACTGCTTATCCAAGCCTTATCACGGCCTTCGTCACGTGAAACTTTTTTGCCTCTCAAACAATCTCTGATAATTCTCTTGCTACAATAGAATATATGGCTAATGCTATATATTTAGATACTAACACTCTTTGTCCACCATTTTTGTTAGCTTTTGAAATATTTAGTTACAACGTACATAATTGTTTGGTTGATTCGGGTGCATCTGTGAATGTAATGAAATTATTTGTTGCTAAGAAAATTGATGCTAAATGGGAGAAAATTGATGCATAAATCATTCACCTAGACAAATCACTCGTCCAAACCATTGTTGAACTCAAGAATGTTATTATCCATTTGTCATCAAGACAAAGGGTACACCAACATATAAACATTGTAATTGTGGACATTCCTGAAGCCTATGGCTTACTCTTGAGCAAAGACAGGTCTAGTAAGTTACAAGGGTATTTTGCTAAAGATTGGTCATACTTATGGCTTCCATACAAGGGAAAAAACAACCATATTTGAGTGGAAAGTGATCCCTATATAAAATACATTGTGACACCACTTGAGTGTCATAATGAACCTATTGGTTTTGTAGATGTAATATTGGAAATTATTTATTGGAAAGTGATCATGGTTGTTATCAAGAACATCCATTGCCCATCCCACTAGATACACAGTTGGAGCTCCTTCCTTGTACTCCAATTGGTGGTAATGAATCTTGTAATATATATGTACATAATAATAATAGTATAGGAACTAGTTTAGTAGATGCTAATATTTGGATTTTGTACATCGATGGTTGAAAAAATCAGGATGGCTCTAGAGCTGATTACATTCTCGTAAACCCACATAACAAAAAGTACATCATATCAAGTCATTTGGAGTTGGAGTGAATAAACAATACTACTGAATAAGAAACACTCTTTCTTGGATTAAAGAAAGTCATTGACCAGAAGGTAGAGATGCTCAAGGTAATTAGTGACACAAAAGTGGTTACTCGCTAGGTATGAAACACTATCCACTATTTTTTTCCAAGTTTAAAATACTACCAACAGGAGGTATGGTGACTTATTAATTATTTCAAATATTTTAATATATTTTTTGTTCCTCAAATTAGAAATGTTGTCACGGACACATTAGCTAATGCAGCTAGAATGTCGCTTTTGAAAAATTATTTTTCTATATAAATTATATATAAACTATATGTGCCCAATAACATAACTAATTTTCATGTTTACAATGATGACAAATAAATACTACATTTTATGGCTAATGTAGACATGTTTAAAGATGTGACAATCAAAGGAGATGAGCATGATAAGGCTTTGCAGGAAGCAATTGATGTAATGAAAGGGAATATTATGCCTAAATGTGTAATGACCTTGGAAAAGCTACATGACCTACAAAACTGATTATGAGGACCAATTAATACTAAGAATCAAAGCTCGAAGTTTTCATCTGAAAAATTCAATATAGGAACTCAAGACGAACTGAAATATGTAAACCTCAGTACATGTTGTCCACTACAAGAACAACAAGAATTCATTCCCCTTTTCAAAAAGTACCATGACGTCTTTGCATGGACTTACAATGATTTAAATACATATGATACTAATATTATCCAACATGTCATTCCCGTTAAAGAAGGGTTGAAGTCGTTTCAACAAAATTTAAGTAAGGTTCATTCAATGCTTGAGCACCTAATCCAAATGTAATTAAGGAAGTTGGTGGATGCTCTAATCATTTTCAAGGTTAGATATTCTACTTGGGTTTCAAATTTGGTCCCTATTAAGAAGAAGTCTAGTGAGATAAGGTTATGTGTCGACTTTCACAATCGCAATGAGGCATCAGATAAAGATAATTATGCGATTCCATCCATGGAATAGATCCTTGGAAAATAGTAATTGGGTCTTAAGTTATAGACTATGATCTCATATAAATTCCTTTCCAGTTGTTTGGTTGTTGCAGTCCATTCTTCTGCCATGCTTTAACCTCCATGATGTGTGGTCACTGTAATGTCATAAGTAGGATTGTTATCTAATCGATGCAAATAGAGCGAAGGAAATCATTATCATATAAGAGGAGAATTCTATGATGAAATAAAAATTTATTACCATCTTGGAAAAGGTGATGAGGTCTCTACTTTCCATATAGATACATTTTGACCAATGCCGTGACATGAGTTTCGGTAAGATCCAATTCCATTCAACTATCCTCAACAAAGGTTTTTTTATATGAAAAGGTTCGACAAAAGTCCATAAAATTCTTACCATATCCACCACTCCTAGCTAGAAATCTTGAGTTTTTTTTCTCACAAAGGAATATAGAGATAATTTTAAGAATAATATTTTGAGAATTGTAGTAGTCAGCTAGAACAACAGATAAACTAGAAAAGGTAGCCCAAATACAATAGAGAAAAATAAAATAGATAAAGCACCCCTAATTAAATTGATCTAGCAAAAAAATTAATGAATTGGATAGAAATTAATTGCCTACCCAATAACCCTAATTGATTAATTCATGCAAAACTTGATTTCTTGTCCTACAACTATGCTAGGGAAGAAAACAAAAGGAACCTCCCTGAAGATTTCAAAAATAATTAATGATTCATCTGAAGAAGATAGAAGGAACATTTCTAAATATTTAGAAAAGGATTAATGATTCATCCGATCGAAGTAATGCTTGCTCCAAAGGAATGGTTCAAAGAAAAGTTTTATGATCCTTTTTGTTTGTGTACATTTACCTATCCTTAATAGTTTTAGTTTTGGGAAAACATAAGACAAAAAACAAAATAAGAAGCATGGAATTGCGGAAAGGAACCCTGATCATCTACAATAGAACATAACCTTCAGTGAAGTAGACCACATAACATTAATGATGTTAATTATTTTTGAAAAATAAATAATGTTCTTGTTAGATTGCATGAGAGATGAACACACCAGGATCCTTTTCCATCAAATTGCTTAAATTAGATACTTTTAGGTTAAATGTATCATTTACTCTTTTTATTTTGGTACTGAGAAATACTTATGAATAACTGATTATGAAGGTGACGAACAACAACAAAGATGAGAATACCCAATCTGAAAGCTAAAGTAGTTATTCTAGATTGCATGCTTCATAAACAAATGTGTAGTTCATAAAATGTTAAACCAATATTCCAAAACAAATACAAATATTTCATCTATTAAATTTTTTACTACACCACATGTTAATTATTCAATTTTGATTATTTAGCAAGCCACGAAATAAGTGGCATGATTTAAGTGGATGATTAATTACATCGAAGGTGTTGTTATGACGGGTTTGGCTAGGAAGATCTAACCAATCAAAGAGGATATTTTTAATCTTCCTTTGTGTTATGAAACCAGCTCACAAAATGATAGAAAAGATATATCAACGCCTTAGAATTCGGCCTCTTCGAGGGGGAAACCTCCTTAACCTTACACAAATGAATGATTCTTTGGTGATTCAATTGAAAAAACCTCCTTTCTATATAGGAGTCTAAGGAGTCACGATATAACGCAGTTGACCTAACAATAATAATATAAAGGCACAAAAATAACAATAGAGGGATTCTATGGGGCACATTAATAAAAATATGGGGACAATAGGGGCACAACAATATTAATAAGGGATACAACTATAATAGTAATTGGGTAATCATTAGTATTATAGGGGCCTAACATGCCCCTCTCCTTCAAAAAAGTGTTGTCCTCAACGCTTGAGTAGTTCTAGATGCTTCTGTATGAAATTCTCATCCTCCCATGTGGAATTTTCAGCAGATAAGTTCTTCCACTTGATGAGATAATCTGAAATTGATTGATTTCGTAGCTATCGAGTTCTTGTTTATATGACTGCTTCCGATTCCAATATAATTTTTCCTTCCTCGTCAAGTTCTAGAAATATTGTTTGAACTAGGAGCTTGTTGCCTATAACCTTCTTCAAACATGAAACATGGAAAAATGGGTGCACTCGAGAAGCTGCAAGAAGCTCCAATTTGTATGCCATAGTACCAATCTTTTGCAACATCTTGTATGGACCATAATACTTTGGTGATAATTTATAATCCTTCTTAGCTCGCTTGAGGGACATTTGTTTATATGGTTGTAACTGTAGGAATACCCAATCACCTACATCAAAACTTCTTTCGCTGCGATGTTGATCTGCCTGTTGTTTCATTCTATTATGCACCAACACGAGGTTATCCTTTAAGAGTTGGAGGACTTGTTGTTGATGCTCGATCTGATGTTCCACTGCTTGAACCTTAGAATGTTCTCTTAAATATGATGTGATGGACGGTGGATGATATCCATAAAGTGCCATAAATGGGGTCATTTTTGTTGTTGTATGGAAGGAAGTGTTATACCACCATTCAGCCAGAGGCAACCATTTGACCCATTGTGTCTGTTTATCAGATACAAAGCAACGAAGATATCCTTCAAAACATTTGTTTTCTATATTAGTTCTCCCATAAAATTGAGGATGATAAGATGAGCTATGAGCTAACTGAGTACCAAAACAACAAAATAATTATGTCCAAAAATTTCCAGTGAAAATGGAATCTCTGTCACTTACAATAATCTTTGGGTTTCCATGTAGCTTTTGAATTGTTTCCATAAATGCAGTAGAAACTGTACTGGATTTAAATGGATGCGATAATGCACAAAAGGGTGCATACTTGGTAAGTCTGTCAACTACCACCATGATGACACTCTTTCCCTCAAACTTGGGTAAACCTGTGATAAAATCCATTGAAACCTCCTCCCAATGTTGGCTTGGAATGGATAAAGGTTGTAATAGACCCGGGGTCTTAATTATTTCAACTTTATTTTGTTGGAAAACCAAACATTCCACCACAAACTTTTAAATATCCGATTTAAGGCCATCCCAAAAAAATTCCTTCTTAACCCTGTGGTAAGATTTTAAAAATTCTAAGTGCCCTCCTAAGGGAGAAGTGTGCAATTCCATAAGAATATTTTGTTTGATATGGGAATTCTTACAGAGGTATAAGCGATCTTTGTACCATAACGAATCATTTTTCCAGCTAAATGTATCAGATGTACTGGAATCTTGTTGTAACTTTTGAATAAGTGCCCACACTTCTTCATCATTCTTCCATTCCTTGCTTGCTTCATTTATCCAATCTAGTTGGATAATAGAAATGGCGCAAAACAAAGCTTCCACATCCTCATACTTTCTTGAGAGTGCATCTACCACCAAATTTTACTTCCCTTTTTTGTAGATGATCTCAAAGTCATAACCCAACATCTTTGTGACCCACTTTTGTTGCTCTTCAGAGGATAATATTTGTTCTAAAAAGTATTTAAGGCTATCACGATCTGTTTTTACCTTGAAGTGTCTTCCCATTAGGTAGGGTCGCCATTTCTTAAGTGCATGTAGTATTGCCAACATTTCCTTCTCATAAATAGCTTTGTGTAAAAAATTTCCCTTGATTGCATGACTTTCAAAAGAAATGGGTCTTTCATCTTGCATTAAAACAACACCAATTCCATTTCCTGAAGCATCACATTCCACAATAAAGGTTTTTGTGAAGTCCGGTGTAGCTAAGACCTGTGCTTGGCACATTGCCTCTTTAAGATCTTCGAAGGCCTTTGTTGATTCTGGAGTCCATGAAAATACATCTTTCTTCAATAATGTTGTTAGAGGTGCTGCTATTCTCTCATAATTCTTGACAAACTTGCGATAATACCCTGTCAACCCGAGAAATCCTCGCAGATGCTTTATGGATGTGGGGATTTTCCATTCCTTAATGGATTTAATTTTGCTAAGTTCTACCTTAACTCATTCATGAGATACAATATGACCCATATATTCCACCTCTTGTACTCCAAAGAAAAAATTTGATCTTTTTGCATATAATTGTTTCTCCTCCAATGGTTGTAGCACCTTGTCAACATGTTCAACATGATCCTTCCAAGACTTGTTGTAGATTAGTATATCATCAAAAAATACTAACACATATTTTCTAAGGAAGGGTTTGAAAATGGAATTCATCAAACCTTGAAATGTAGAAGGTGCATTGGTAAGGACAAAAGGCATGACCAAAAATTCATAATGACCCTCATGAGTTTTAAATGCTATTTTTGGAATGTATTTAGTCTTCATTCTAATTTGATGATATCCTGAACGAAGATCCAACTTGGTGAAGTGAATTGATCCATGCAATTCATCCAGTAATTCATCAATGACAGGAATGGGAAATTTATTTTTAATAGTGAGCTTGTTGAGCTCCCTATAATCCGGACACATGCGCCATGATCCATCCTTCTTGTGCACCAATACTATTGGAGCAGAGAAAGAACTTTGACTAGGTTGAATTATACCTGCCTCTAGCATTTCTGCAACCATACATTCAATTTCACTCTTTTGGGCATAGGGATATTTGTAAGGCCTGATGTTTGGAGGAACACTTCCTGTAATTAGATGAATAGCATGATCATGATCACAAATAGGTGGGAGAGCTTTGGGAGTCTCAAATACCTCTAAATTATTTTCCAATAATTTTTGGAGATCTAGAGAAATAGATGATTTCGATTTGGAAACATCTAGCGAACATAATTGTGCAATTACACCTCTTTGTCCCTTTTTTAGAAGCTTTGTCATACTGTTAGAGCTGATTATTTTTCTCGGGTTCCCTGCAATACCTCTTAATTCAACTTCCTTTCCTTCCGTAGAAAATTTCATGAAAATTAAAACCTATTGTACCCAAGGATTGTCTCCATTGCACTCCTAGTACAACATCAACACCTCCCATTGGAATGGAAAGCATTGGGCTAGTCAATAAATATTCTCCCATGGATAGCTTGATATTATGGCACTTTCCAGAGCAATTTATCATTCCTCCATTTGACTCCATCACTTTACACTCTGGTGCTAGATATAGGAAGCAATTCAATTCTTTTTCTATCTTACAATGAATAAAATTGTGGGTACTTCCTCAATCAATCAACACTATTACCTTTTTCTTCTTGATTTGTCCTTCTATCTTGATGGTTTGAGGAGTGGTAATTCTAACTGCATTACAAGATATGGCTGGATTCATTTCCTCTTTATCTAGGCTTTGTTCCTAGAGTATATCCTCTTCTTTTGACCTTTTTTTCTCCTTTTCTTCTTCCTCTTCACAATCTACATAGAATAATTTCTTCTCAGCACACTTATGACCTTTAGTGTACTTGTTATCACAACTGTAGCAAAGAACTTTTGCTCTTTTTTCTTCCAATTGTTGTGGTGTCAACCTTATAGGTTGTGGAAGGCTAGGGGCAACAACACTTCCATATTTGTAGTTGTGAGTGGTATGCTTCCTAGTTGCCATAATTTTGCTTTCCATTTTTCTTGCTAACCTGAATGCTTTCTATAATGAATCAAGTTCCCAAAGGTGAACATCATGTTGGATATTATCCTTTAAAGTCCCTATGAACACATCAATCCTATGCTCCTCTGGAATATTTTTTACCCTTATGTTCAATTTTTGCAACTCCTCAATGTGCTCCATTATTGAACCCTTTTGCTTGAGACTTATCAATTGGATAAAAAAAGTGTTGCTTTTTGTATCCTCATAATGTGCTGTCAATTCTTCTGTAAAAATTGCCCAAGTGATAATTTGTTTATGACAGCAAAGCCATTGATACCATACAAACTGATTTGGTTCCAAATATAACATTACAATACGTACCTTTTGTGTGTTTTTCACATTTTTGAGATCGAAAAATTGCTCCATCTGTAATATCCATGTTGCGGGATCCTTGCCATCAAGCTTCCTCATATCGATCTTTGGAATATGGTGGGTCTTCGATCCAACATTAGAGTCTATGAAATCATGATTAACATTTCTTTTGTTCTCAAAGTATTTCTTGTAGAAAATTTGTTAAATCTGTCTTCAAATCTGCCATGCCTATCTTCAAATCAATCTTCAAATTGTCCATCTTAGATTCCATTTCATTCATCTTAGCTTCTACATCTTTCTTTAAAACATCCATCTTAGATTCTGTTACCTTTTGTGCGAGTGACATGTGTTGCACTTGGTCTCGTAATTTTGATATATCATGTTGCATTTCTTCCTCTCGTTCATAAGTCATGCTAGAGCTTTCAGGTTGCTTACTAGGTGTTTGCATTTTCTTTCCTCAACGCATCAGTTACTGGTAATAATGCTCTACTATGCCCTTTGAATTCCTTCAAAATAATTTTTAAAACCAAGCTTAAGCAAAAATTTAAAAAAATCTACACACCTTTTTTCACTTTATAGGGGTTTGATATTGCCTCTGATGTATCTCTGTAATTTAAGATCATCCAGTTCTGAAATTGTGAACTGCAGTAGCCTTCTATGTCCTCTTTCCAATGCAACTAGTCTGATCAAATTTAGATTCTCCAAGGTAGAGTTATGCATAATCTCCCAAGATGACCTGATTATAGACCTTTTTAGAAGAGCGAACTTGTAGGAAGTACCACGTGCCACTATTTCGACCTTAATATTTGAAAAATATACATAGGAAACTACATTCTGTCCTCTTTCTGGAACTTCTTACGAAATTTCAATCTGATGCTCAAAACAAAAGTTATGACTATTTTCCCCAGGTCACCTGCTTGGAATGTAATTTGGGAGTCTGCAAAAAATGCCAACTTCCTTAGATCATATCTATGCAAATATAACATGAAAAGCTCTTAAATTCAGACCTGTAGTTCAGAATGATTTCGACCCAAATGGGTTTTTGTTTTAGCGTCTGAGACGCCGCAGAAGAAATTTATAGCACAAATTCGACGATGACTTGTTTGGAGCAGCGAAACTCTGGAATTCAAAGCTCTGGTACCAATTGTTATGAAACCAGCTCACAAAAAGATAGAAAAGATAGATCAACGCCTTAGAATTCAGCCTCTTCGAGGGGGAAACCTCCTTTACCTTACACCAATGAATGATTCTTTGATTATTCAAATGACAAAACCTCCTTTCTATATATAGGAGTCTAAGGAGTCACAGTATAACCCAGCCGACCTAACAATAATAATATAAAGGCATAAAAATAACAATACAGGGATTCTATGGGGCACAGTAATAACAATATGGGGACAATAAGGGAACAACAATATTAATAAGGGATACAACTACAATAGTAATGGGGTAATCACTAGTGCTATAGGGACCTAATGCTTTGACCAATAATTATATAACATGTGGAAAAGTACAATAGTTAGATTTTGATTGATGATGCCATGCATTTTCTTATGAGATTTTTTTTCTCCTACCAGATTTGCACAGATAATGGCAGTTTCTTTGATGAAACTTTACGCTACTACAACTGGTATTTAGGTACCATCTATTCTTCATCTTTATTTGTATATATTTTTCCATCCAAGAACCACTCCCATGGCTTGATCCTAGGTTTATTCAATGCCTAAAATGTAATCACTAAGAACTCATGCAGTCTCTCGGGCCATTTTAGATCTAAATATGAAAGGAGGAGTTCTTCTGTTGGATTTATTTTCACATGTGAGATGTTGGTAAGGTAAGCTATCTATAAAAAGTTCAAGAAAATAAATATGAGCCCAAATTCCCATATATTTATCTCCAAATATTTGGTTGCCTCTCCATCCACAGATGCATGAGAAGCACTCATGGATGTAGTCAACATGTCTAGGGGATGCTTATAACCGAATTAAACCAGGAATTTCATTAATGATTTGATTTCTCATTTTTATGTTTATCGCGATGACAGTCTAGTTGCTCAATCTCGCCATCCAATTCTTAATGACCCTCATTGGTTGTATTCGTTGAATGAAATCCATGCCATCATTGTCGTCACCCTCTCCACTAAGGGAAATGATCCTGGAATGTTATGTGGTGTCATTGTTGAAGCTCAAATATGGATGCCTCAATAATGTACGAAATATTCCTTGGGCATGGTGTGCCAACCATCATTCCAATCGATTGCATGTTTGAAATTTTTTCCTGTATTAGAAAAAAGCAAATTTCCCTCACTTAACTTATTTCTTTCTTTTCTTCTCAAGTAGTTTAGGGTGTTGTGCATCTCAGTAAATTACAGGTTGACTCCCAAATAGTGTCTTCTTGTAGCATGTGAAGATTCCACAAAATCCATTGAATGGCTTCATCATCTTGCGTGCGGGGACTGTAAAGATCCATGGTTGAGTTCCCATGGAGATTTCACATGGTGTATTATGATGGCAGAAATTGCAGGAGGGAACCTAGTGCATGATGTATCCATTCATGCACTAGCTACGGAACGATTACATCCTTGCTAGCTCTGTAGTAGAATCATGATAAATCTAGGACTTGTGAGAGAGTAAATTAGCATATCAGAAATGGAAATGCCCCTAGACATAGTTATGCCCAGTGCCAAAGTGGTGGATAAATTTTAAATTATTTCTTTGCCAAAGGGTAGCACTAAATATCATTGCATCACCAATCCAATGGGACCATTATCTCTAAATGTGGGACATTTGAATCTTCCTCCATTCCTAGTGACGATAGTAGAACACAATCTGATTTGTGACACACAATTGGAATATTGTGAGCCCATAAAGATTGTGGGGAAGAGTGTGGATGTTTTCATATCTAAGAATGTGAGATATTTCTTTCATCTACATGAGAATGTTGCATCACAGAAGATGCACGATCTCATGGATGCAATATAGACATTCATTACAACTTGTTTCCTGTAGACCTCGGACTATGAAGTTTATCAATGTATAGAAATATTAGTTTGCTTTGAGAACTCATCCTCTTTTTCATATTTTTCTTGATAGATGCCATAGTTCTATATACCACACTCCAATTAATTTCGATGGTTTTTGTTCTATATCTCCTATTCCAACATAGGTTCCACCACAGGCTTCCTTCAGACAAAAATTCTAGAAAAATTGACAACAAACTAGGGAGGCTTCACCTTTTTTTAGTGGCTATCTTTATTCCTTGTTTGAGACTAATTACTAGATGGAAATATGTTACACCAAGATATGGATATCATCTCACATCAGAAATCAAACTATTCATCATGTGCACCAGTGACATCATAACTCTTTCTTCAAGTAACTAAATTTCTTTTGCATAGTATTTCAATCATGGTATTTTTACAATACTTGTATAGTTTTCATGTACCTTTGTGGTTTTGTAATGCATGGTTTTACATTATCTGTTATATTGTTTTATTTGGCTCTTTGCCAACTTAGGGTTATAAGTTATAACGTATTTAGTGAAATCATTTGAAAGAACACACACATATACCTCTCGCATATTATTTTTCGTTTATCAAAAAGGGATAATTCCTCTATATCCCAATTACAAATGCATTTTCCTTTGGTAAATAGAGGAGAAAGTTTTCATTAATAATACAAGATTAACAATATTACAGTCTGATATTGTCATGTGTTATTTATTTCTAATTAAAAATAGATTTTTATTTTGTTAGAAATAAGAGTTTTTATATTTAGCAATTTTGTTTTTTCAAGATGATCTTCCTAAATTCTTTTTCCTTCGGTTTATCCTTTCACCTTTAGGGGAAATTTATAGTCTTAATGGGTATGTGGGCATCCGAGTGTGGAAGTTAGGGTGGGTGGTGTGAAACAGTTAATTATGTTAGTTGGTGCCACCATAAAAGTTTCCTATGTCCATATTACTAGTTTTTCTACACGTTATGCACAATCAAATTATTTCCTCTATCAACAACAACTAATGGTGAAGTTGGAAAAAATATTATTCATGTATTCTACAACAACATTCTTAAGAATACTAATTAGATACATATATCCATAGTGTTATATCATCAAATATATTTTACATTACAAATAGATTAGAAAGAATGCACACATCTATTATATTATTTATATTAGTACATTAGATAAGTGTTGTAGTCCAACAAAGATAAATATAATGGTGATAAAACGGGTGTAAATGATCTAGGTAGCAACTAGATATGCTAAAATATAGAAAGAAATTAGAATCATTTAGCGATACTAAACCTTTTAGGGATTGATAAAAGTAGATATGAGAAGATTAGTTAACATAAGTTGAATATGAGAGGATAGTATATACATATAATAAATTTGAGAAACCAAAATAAAACCCAATTGTGAAACAATGGATATTATTCACATCATAAATTCATTATGTCCAAGAAAATATCAGGATTTACTTACCAATTATGACTAGAACAGAGCAGTTTGGTCATAGTTGAATTCATCATCTCCTCCTTTCATAATGAAAATTAATTCCAATGATTTTTTAGCTACCATTGCAGCGAGAGAAGATTATCATACTACAAGGAAAATACCTTATAGCGAAGTTTATAACAAAGATTTTTAGTGTCATAAAATTGGAAAAAATTGTGAAAACAAAATCTGCTAAAACATTTGTTTGTAGGAACGGAATTTTTAGCGGAGCTTATAAAGGAACTTCATCACAATTGAGAAAATATAGGCGGTTGGAGGTTTTAGCGGATATTTTTTTTCGGTGCCCTTTATGGAACAAGAAGACTGAGTGAGCTACTTATAGAAATGCACCAAGATTCATACATAATTAAAAGAACCAAGGCATTTAATAGAAAAATCATCTGAACCTAAAATGTATACCACCTTGGTGCTTACAAAAAATAAATCCTGGTGCATTCAACTCAAAGAGCACCTGACCTTGAAGCATACACTGCGTCGGTGCTTATATAAAAAAAAAAGCTTTGATATCTCTTTGATGAAGGAATGACTTCAGGGCATACAAAAAATAATTGCAGTTTTGGTCCTCTCTCTTAAACATGCAGCACAGACACGTCTTGTTTACATAAACATACGAGTGCATTTGTTAAATAGAGGGTCTAATGCTGTTAATTTTAATAGTGCACCAGGAATGGAAATAATATTTTGTAGAACCATGGGATGTTAGTTCTATGAAAGCACTAGTGCGTTAAGAGTTACAATGCACCAGATTTTAACTAAAATAAAATACCAGTGCTTGAAGACATGAAAGCCTTGGTGTTTTCATTTTCCAAAAAGGCACGAGTTATGCTAAAAGATGACATCACAGTTCTTTTATTTAAAGTAAATTAGTGGTGCATTTTTCCGTTATGATGTTTTTGTATGAGATTTTCTCTTTTTTGGAGACATCGACTTGTGATATGGAATTATTGTATTTTTTAAATTCATTCTTCATTGAGAAATCGACATATATCTTATAAATATATTCATAAAAATTAATATTTGATTAGTGCATTTGTATTTTATGTTTATATTAATTTGTTATATATTATCATATTTCACATCTCTTCATTATAATATTTAATCATCCATATATTTAGTCATTGGTGTACCATTTCACATCGACATTGGATAACACAATAGAATAAATTAAAATGTATTTTATTATATATAAATAAGAGGCTATTTGTTATAAAAAATTGGATTGTTATTGGTAACCCCTTGGCTTTCAATTGGGACACTATGTCTATGATTATATCAAAAAATGTTTAATTTTCATAGACAATTAATTCAAAAAATACGATAGGTTGCATTGATATCCAAATAGATCATCATTCTTTGATAGAATTACTGTCAACGCTTGAGATACTTCCATGAATTGGGATACCTGGACGAATGTTTTATTGATTCCATTGTTTGCTATCATATTATTGATCTTGTTCGATCTACAAACATAAAATTGAAGTGTAAAGAGTGCATCTACATTGGTGAGAATAATGAAAATTGAAATAAATAATATACATCAATGTAAATTAAAAAATAATGTACCATAGAAATAAGTGATTCGTGAATTATACACATTCATTCAAAACAAAACAAAAAATGGTAGGATTAAACAATAATTACATCAGGCAATGGACAACCAATCATCTTTGTTCATACATCATTGATATGTTCTAGTACATAAAAAAATTCTCCTTGACTGGATCCACCATTATCTTCATTGAATGAGAAATAGTTTCAAACTTAATCACATGAAATTTTCGAATGCTAAAAGTTTGCAAACACCAAATTTGTGAATGACAAATTTGCAATTACCAAGGTTCTGAATTCCAAAATTTTTGAACACCATATTTTTGAATCCCAAATTTGCAAATGCCAAATATTTGAATGCCATATTTGCAAATGCCACATTTGTGAACACCAAATTTCTGAATGCACAATTTGGAAATACCAAATTTTTGAATTCCATATTTTCGAATGCCACATTTGTGAACACCAAATTTCTAAATGAAAAATTTCTAAATATTAAATTTTCAAATGCCAAATTTCTTGGGCGATTCTAATGGTTTATTTTTGTAAACTAGGGAAAATTTCAAACTCATATTCTCATAACTACTTCCAACTTCTTCAACCTCTTTCCTAGCACTTGTACAAACTCCAGAAACCTCTACAACACATGTAACACATTAACCAACCTCTCATGATCATGACAAGTCCACAATCCCTTCCAACCTTTTGACATCAATGCCAACACAACTAGCTCCATTGATGACATCAATTCCAACACCATGCTTGCAACATTTGTGTCAAGGCTCCTATGGAAGTGTTTGAGGTCTCTCTATAGCCAATACACTAAATTATACTGAGCCAATTGGGGCATACTAGGATATCTTGGTCAAGGATGACGAGGAGCCTATAATAGTGAGATAGTTGGTTGGCTCACAGAGAAATAGATTAATAGTATGTGTGATTATTTAATGACAGAATCAAGGGCTTATTAGTAGTAACATAGATCATTGTGCAGTAGACTATTAATTTATTAATATTTTTAGTAAAACTATTTTTTCTCTACTTGTTTGTTCATAAGGTGGTCAACCCTAAATTCATTATGATATGTTGAATAACAATCTTGCTGTGAATATTTTTTCTTTATATTCATGCATTATACCTATGCATGCCTATTTAATGATCAAATAGAAGAACACACATTTTTGTATATACTCTAATTTCTTATAAATTATATCCAACATAGGGGCCCTAAAGGAGAAAAAAACCCCTTAGGACATGAGAATTTTATGAGAGTTGGCTTTCCTACTAGCCTAGAGGGTTTTTTAATGATGAAGTAGTTGGATGTTGTTTTTTGTGCAGGAGTAGGAAAAAACATGGTAGAAGCTTGAAGAGCTTTACAAGAAACTAGTAAAGGAATATGAGCATGGGTGAAGGCACACCCAAAATATTCATCATTTATATATCATCCTAAATAGAATCAGAATCCTAAAGGTGAAACCATACCTAGTGGTAATGGTGTTAAGGGTAGCAATATTACCATAGAATATGAAGGAAGTCAAACAGATATTAGTGAGGAGTATGTTAGAAAACCTATTGTCAAAGAGTAGAAAAAAATTCATGAGGATTACACCCAAAATCTAGCTTCTCCAATACCAACTCCATTTCAAATTGACCAATCATCCAGTCAATATGATATAGCTAAAAATACAGGACTATGCGTGGAGCTACATGAATTGTATAGTTAAGTTTTTGGTGCAAATTTTCCCACTATTGACATAAATGAGAATTCAAATGACTTTCAAAATTGCAGGTCCTTGCTAACAACATGGAGTGAAAAAATGATCTTGGACCAAAATGACTAGAACCAATACGGAGTTCCCTTGAGGTAACATTTGAGATATATTCTAGCAGAATGCATGTGATCATCGTAAACTGAAGACAAGAATAAGATAAGCCTCTAGTGATGGTTCCTAAATTGGAATCTCTTAGTGGGAATATTCATTCCATGCATCGTAAATAGGATAAAGAGAGGTCCCTTAAGATATTAACTAACATAGAACCTAGAAGAGGGCATATCGATGGATTTCTTGAAAACCAAGCACGAGAGAGGTCTTTAGAGATGATATTTGAGATTGAATTAGGCAAAGTGAATATGAATGATGTACATGAGAATGACGCCTATAAAACATCATTTAAACATAGTACTAGTGAAACAAAAATTGGTCCTCGAGTCGCAAATGTCAAAGAAACCCTTGAATTTGCTAGGATACAGGAATTTCATGTTAGTGTTAATAAAGTACTTTTACGAAAGGATGCTCCTTTTACAGTTTGACAGGTGTCAGACATGTAAAATTATTAGGTAGTACATCAAGAGTTTAATAATCAAGGACATTCAATAAAATATATGGAAGGATTAGTTTTCATTACTGTATATCACAAGTCGTTTAAGGAGGACAAAGAAATGCAAAATCAACTCTCTGAAAATCATAAGACAATTACAGGGAACAAGGAAGAATCAAATTGTGTCCCTAAAAATAACAAGGTGTCTTTGGAGGATGATGAAGGATCACGACGACTTGTTGAAACCCATGAGATATATGTGGACAAGAGAGAAGGTTCACATTGCATTGTTGAAAATTATGTACTAAGTGAACAGTAAAATTTCCTTCCCATTAACCTATACATAGGTTTGATAGAGAAAAAATATCAAGCTATCCAACATAACATCACATATTACATGTTTTCTAGGGCAAGGAAGAGACAAACTTACAGAATTAAATTTATGAAAAGTAGTTACCACCGAGTGTAGATGGTATTGACCATCTAAAATCAAATACTACATAGTCATTTGAAATTGAAAATATGGGGATAAAGCTTATTGTGAAAGAGGACATTGGGCCTAACATATGCACAATCATGAGAGATTAGAGAGCTCTCCTCTTAGTATAGTAATTGAAAAATTAATTTTCTTGCAAAGTATTATATGGAATCATTCAATATGATAGGTACAAGCTCTAAGAAAATATCATCTTCTATGATGATGAGATATATTTTTGCCCCAAATCTATGTTCAAGGAGAACCTCATTAAAACTACACATGACAAACCAATGTAAGTCACTCTGGGAACTCATGTTTAGTTTAAGGACAACACAATGGTGTGTATTTAAGAGACTATTAGTGAAAATAGGGGCCATAAGGTAGAGTATACTGTAGTAGTAGATTCCTCTAAAAAGTTAAAGGGAAGAAGGGTAGGACATATTGGTTATAAGGAGCACTTCAAAGGACGTGAAAAAAGGTATGTAACAAAAAAATAATAAGCGTTAGTGTCATAAAACATGAAAAGTTCACTTTTTTTCTTCCTTTTTTTTCTTCTGAAAATTCACTATTTAGAAAGAAAGGCTACTAATTTTTTGGGAAGACCTAATGCCCTTGAACTACGTTCTAAGTTATATTACGAATTTCTTACCACACCCAATTCTCACAATTCTATTGCAAAGCATATTAGGGTGACCAAAATTATAGGAAGAGAAGATCTTATCCGTAGGAATAAGATGATTTCCATCCCACCTCAAAGTCATGAACTTACTATGAAGGCCATGAAATCATTCTTATCAAGGATAATAGATTCATGATTGCAAGGGAATATATTGCCATTAAAATCTCACAGGTTGGTGACTTTTTCACCTAGATAGAGTTGAAATGTTTCAGTGGACAACCATGCTTAGAAGGAAAAACTCTAAAAGATGAATATAGGTCATCCTTAGTGGAGGAGGAAATAATGGAAAAGCATGGAGAACTTGTGGAAATTATTGTAAAGGTCTTACTACCAAAGGGGGCATCAGCTATGTAAAACTTTTGTCTAAAGAATGTCGTTATACCAAGAGAAGGAATATCATCTAAGATTGGAAATAATTCAATAGCAACACACAAATTTATCTTTTTACTAGAATTCACTTATGATTTAACAAGTGTAAACAACATCTATTTTATGATGATGTTGCCCACCAGCATGTTAATTATTTGAAGACTTTGAAGCATCCATATTTATCATTTCTTGGGGATAAGAGATATCGAGAAGGGGAGAATATAATGTCCCCAATGTATTAATTTCCCTGCGAGACAAAGTAGCTTCTTAATCCCTGTAGTCTATAGTATTTGATAAAGTGGAAATCCCTAATTACTAATTTTTCGGTTGTAACCACCTCTCCCCACATTTACCCAAATTTACAAGCTTTCCAGTGTAAACATGATACGAGTGTCACTTTGACATGAACCGATCTCCATGTTCAAGTTATGGAAGTGGAGCCTACAAAATAACAACTTATTTATATCCCTACGAGCACTAGATCACCCAAAAGTCAGTCCACAACCTTTGATGACTAGATCCTAAGTTGGAATTATTTTTTCTCTGACCTAACCCCAAACCACACCCACAACAAGGAGTCAATGCATTTATGGGTCTCCAAACACAATCATAAGCCTAGCTACTAGTGGTTATGACCCAAGTCTTCCAATTTTGTGCATGTGGTTCCGGGATCTATGCCACCTTTTCAACCTAGCCTCTAGACCCTAGCCCAAAACTACCAGAAACTTTCTAGAAGCATGATTAAGATGACAACAATAGCAAAAATTCAAATTTGAACACGATCTTGACCTGAACATTCCTACTACAAAACAAAAATCTCATCAAACACATGGTAGACATGTAAGCTATAAGTCATGAATGCATATCTGATCAAAAACCTCTAAACTTCATTTGAAAATCTCCAAAAAGGTTTAATTCCCTCTCAAGTATATGCACCAACAATTGTTAGCCCATGCATTAATCAACCATTCATTAGCATACAAATTCATGAACAAGAGCCATAGCTAGAACATATTATAGAGCCATGCTTGTAACCATCATATAAATAGAATAATAACCATGAAAAATATGCCATATAATAATATAATAAGAATTACAAGTTCTCATCGATTACAATGGAAAAATAGATCTTATTAACATATACAAAATCCAACCAAGTTAGGAACTTTCGGTTACCGCCTGACCATAGATTTGGTTGAACCAAATCTTCCTTTCAGCCAATCACCCTCATGCCATATTCCAAGCATGAATGTGGGATATCATGGGATAAAACATGACATAATCAATGAAGGACTCCATAGGTAAAACCACCTCCATCCTTATCTACTATGATCTCACCTAAACCTATCCCGAGATCAAAAAACAAAATTGTTCTAGGATGCCTCCAAATTTATTCACCATACCTTGATGAATTTCCATGTCTCCACCCACTTGTCAAGGGCTTTCCCAAGAAAACCATCTCCACTAGCAACCCTTCATTATTTTCTCGAGACCACCTTATCAGGTTCCAAAACCCTTCGACAATCAAAATCTCAATCAAGAATGAACCCCATCACAATATGGAATACTGCCTATTGTACAAAGTTAAAACATGATGATATTCTCCCATCACTTCGGCTCTATTGCTTTTGTGTTACTCTTGGAAGGGTTAGTTGTGATGAAGAAGAAAATGGGTTAAAATTGTAGTCCTTCAAATGTTTGGCTCAATTTCAAATTTGCAGGAGTGACATTATAGGAAGTGATGGTTCTCCCATTGCTGGTGGTGACCTAGAAAGAGAGAGTTTTCCCATTCAAATAGGAGTTGCTTTGCCAATTTTATCCCCAGTTGTGGGACATTTCATGCCAACTAGTGTTGGAACCTTTGATGGAAACCACCTCCACATCCCCTGCACCTCCTACATTGGTAATGACTACCAAATTGAAGTAGGAATGCCCATTGATTGTGAATCGAACTCCACCTTTGCTCACACATGGTACTCTACATACATAAATATTAACCTTACAGTTTAGGATTTCATACCAATTAAAGTCAAGTTGGTAATAAATTTTCAAGATTGAAGAATAGGAATATAGTGTTGACAGACTAATTAGGGTAATAATTAATTACCTGAATTTTTGACCGGAGAATCCACAGTAGTAGAATTTTTACACCAACGTTTCAAATCCCAAATGGGATCCATCATCTTTCTCTTTACCCTGATGATGGATCCCATTTGGGATTTGAAACGTTGGTGTAAAAATTCTACTACTGTGGATTCTCCGGTCAAAAATTCAAGACGCACAAACCACAGATCTCTGAAATCCAATTAATTACCTTCTGAACATGATTGGAACGATGCCACTTCTGTATATGGTGATTTGTTGGAAAGCAGGTTGAGCCATGTCAAAGTGTTGGAGAGGTGGATTGCACCATCCTCCATTATCGTTGGGAAGAGAAGAATTAGGGGGCCAGAGATTAGTAGCAGTAACTGTGACAGTGCCCAGTAGACACCACTAAGAGTCGGACTGGTGGTTGCATTTCATTTCTTAGCAGGCTCCACAAGTAGCGTCATTGTTGAAAAGCACCATGCTCAAAGCTGTAGTGTTCATTCCATATCTTTGGCTGTACAAATTACCATATCCGCAGGCACCACCTATCAAATTATTTTCAAGATCGGTTTGCTTAGCTAACATATGGTAGTAAATTCTTAATCTAAAGCTGAAACTAAAAAGCAAATAGTTTTGTGCCTATATCTATGCCCACCGAGACGTCGACAGGACTGGAGTTTTGTGGAGGTATGAACTTACCCATTGTGCCTGATGCATTGCTTCCACCATAAAATGTAGCATGTGCAGATTGCCATCCACTATCTAGTGCATAAGCAACACCAACTATGATATATGGCATGAGAAGTGATGCCAGTGTTAGAGGCACCATTTTACAACAAAATGAACTTCACAGGAACTGATATCTGGTGTGAGAAGTGATGCCTAAATCAACAATTGAATGGCGAACTCTATGAGATTTCCAAATAAATAGAATGGGGAGGAACCAGGTGGATAGATGGGTAGAGGAAATTTGAAATTCCACATCTAGAGGTGGATAGACGATTAAAGTTTCTTGCGCCAATGGTGGTAGTACGACCCTCCATTGCAACACGCAGAGATATGATTTGTTGTTGAGTTATTGGGCGCCCGTACACTCCACGTTCAAACAAATGATGGCCAATGGACATGTTCATTTCCGCAATGGGGCGTTTCTTATATTCAAAGGTCTAACCATCCTAAGAACTTATACGGTCAGTGGGTAGCGATCAAATTTGAACACATCAGAGCCCTTCAAAGGGCCTCTGGCACGTTAGAGAAGTAGCATGAAATTTTCACTAGTGAAAAAAAATTAATTTGAATTTTGTCATTTAAAAAAGAATTGGAATAATATCTTAAAATTTTTTAAGAAGGGAGGTTAAGTTGTCAACCCTTTTTTTAAATTTCATCTTTTCTGACATTGGAACTTTGGGAATTCCAATTTCCAACTGTCAGTCTATAAAAAATTACAATGGATGAACACGTGAATTTCCTTTGTCAACTGATGTTAAAACTTAAATCCCATTTCAAAAACTGCAGTTTCCGATTTTCTCCCATTTCAAAAACAATAGTTTCCTTTTGAGTTTATTTTTCTAATTGTGCTTATGATGGAAGTTCTTACATTAATTATGATGTCACAATTACCATTTAATACCATTGCATTTGGCAGTTTCGATTGAGAGAGACTAGATGTCAATATGGGCCATGTATTAAGTCTATAATTTTACTAGGTTGTGCCTGACTGTTGCCCCTAAAGAAAGGTTTGACGACAATTTAAGCTGGAGAGGAGCGTAGATTCATCATTCAGCAAACGCATGTCAAGCAAGTTTTAATCATGATTTATGCTTGGAGAAGAGCACATTCAATAGAATTCCTAACATACTGGATTTGATTTGTTTGCGGATTCCCAATTCCTGGTATGTTTTCATATTCCCAATTTCTGAGTGAGTTACTTATATGAGTGTTAGTAAGTGTGCTAGTGACTTGGAGGCAGGATACTACCGCAACAAGCATAAATTCTATTGTCTTCTCAGCCTACCATTCAGAGCCTCTTCCAATACCGATGACTAGCATAGCCAATAAAGTGTGAAAAACATCCAAATAAGAAAAATGTTAAAAATAAAACTTTAGAGTACTAAAGTTTATATGTATAGTTTTATACTGAGGAAGTATATATGTATAAAGTATAGATCAGTTGGTTTTTAATAGGTTTAAACTTTAAAAAAAATCTAATAACAAAATCTAAAAGTATTTCACTTTACCAGTTCAATTTAAAATCATAACAAAAATTTATAACAATTTCACATCGTTGTGTATTAGTTGTGTGAAGAAAGTTCATTAAGTTTTACAACAGGTATTCAACCATACTCAGATTGACAACCTTTACATTAAAAACCTGAGAAGGATTCTCACAATAAAAAATACCATAATGGCCTCTAAATTTACAGAGCAAGAATTGGCAAGAATTTCGTGGCCTCTGGTTTGTTTACATTAAAACCCTGAGAAGAATTCTTACAATAAAAAATACAGTAATGCCCTCTGAATTTTACGGAGCAAGAATTGGCAAGAATTCTGCGGCCTCTTAATACAAACTAGTGGCCCACTCCCTTTAATTAAATTAAAGATCGTAATTTACAGGGGATAATGCAACTCTTATCTCATTTCTTGGCTTGCATATTGGACGCAAACAATGTTTCACATTTCATCTTCATCATCGATGTTATTGAATCGCTCGTAAATGTTATAGGAGGAATAATCTGTAACTGGTAAATAGAAGCACAACAGACACAAGATGAGAACTTCTTCTTGCTAGATCCTTGCAGATCTCCTTGACGAAGATATGTTTTGGGGTTTGCGTGGGTTGGATATTGAAAACATCGTTCGGCATTTCATCCGTCGATGTTGTTGAATCGCTCAGGGAAAGTCCATTCTTGGGTGAGATATTCGAATCATCGTTCTGCATTCCTGTTGGGCATTTTTAAATGGGAAAAATACCAAAACCAGACATTCTAACACCACAGAGCCAATGCTCTGTTTCCACTGTTCCAGGACCTTTGTGCACAGGGAAGCTTTTAAAACAAATTATCTCAGAACAAACCAATACACAGCCATAAAATATTTCTATTGATTTAAAATATAAAGCCTGAAACAACATTCATCCTCTTTGCTGAGAGGGATTCACCAAAATTACTTTCACCCATCAAAACTCTGTTTTCACCTGAGAAATTACTGTGCTGGGTTTACTGCAGTAAAACCCATTTTTACATTTGCTGGTGTAAAACTATTTTTACACATACTGCTGTAAAAATATTTTACACATACAGTAATCTTTACATTACATTCACAATCTCAAAAAAAATACCTGAGCGCTCTTTTCATTTGCATTTCAATGCAAATCCAACCTATAAAAAAACTTACTCAAAACACATGCGCTCCACTTCGTTTCTTTTCTTCATGCACTACTGTGCAAAAACCACACATGGTTTTTCCCTACACAAAAATTACATCACCTGGTTCTATCTTTTTACACACTGCTGTGTGTTATCATTCACATTTTTAATTTCATGTGCAATTCACTCATCTACAAAAATGAGCACACGCTAGAAACATATACCAAAAACATTAAAGATGGGGCGATGACTTGCCCATACCATTCTTTAAATTTGCCCATACTCCCGCTGAAATAAAATTAAAAACTTCACCAAAACTTACCAACCCACAGTAAATTGCATTTACTGTTTTACTGACATTTACTGGCGGTAAAGGAACTTTTACTTCACGTCAAATTTATTTGCTGCTGACCTGTACTTTAACCATTGACTTTATTTGCATCGCATCGCAACTTTTCTCATGTCAAAGACCCCGACTCTATGACATTGCCGATAGCGATGTGCCGATGCGATATCGGCGATCGCTTATCGGAAACACAAAAGCTCCTTTATAATTCCTTCACTTCAACTTTGCCGATGCGATATCGGCGATCGCTTATCGGCGATGTTTCATATTGCTGCCACTGCCTGCCTCCGATGCTCCAACCCGCCGATATGCCGACTTGCCGATATGCCGATATGATCTGGACGGTTTTATGGTTTCGTTCGGTGGTTTTTGGATGCAGCGTGCTGACTGAGTCGGCTGCCATCGCTGTCCCTGTCCGCCTGCAGTTGGAATTACCATTCCAACAATTCCGGCTTCGGTATCACTATCGTTGTGGTGGGGCTTTCTTGGAATGGATACTGAGAACATTGTTTTCCATTTCCGCTTTGCCACTGTTGCTCAGTAAAAATATCTAGGAGGGTTTTCTTGTGCTTAAAATTGCAAGCATCCTTTTGCTTTTCACCTTCGCAATTGATGTGTCAAATCGCTCGAGAAAAGCCTCCACTGGGGTTTTCTTGGGCTGGATATTGAAATCATTGTTGTGCTTTTCCCCTTCGCCATCGCCGTTATTGAATCACTCATGGAAAGTCTCCATCGAGGATTCTTCTTGGGCTAGACATTAAAAGCACTTTTTTGCTTTTCAACTTCGCTACTGTTGTTGCTTAATCAGTCAGGAAAAGCCTTTAATGCGCCTTTTTTGGACTGGATATTGTTTTACATTTTGTCTTGGCCATTGCCACAATTGAACCGCTCATAATTCTCACAAAAAGGAGATTGTCTCAGGAAAAAATTCCTAGGTTTTCCAGGACTACTGGAGCCCATGGTGATCTTTTTTGGACATAGAACAAATCTCATTGTTCACAATAACACAACTGCAAACCATCTCCATTGTAAATCAACAGCTTTCCTTTAGGTTATTTACATGAAAATGAAATGCAGGTCATCATTTTCTGAGAAAACCTAGACATTAAAGCACCGCCCAGGAATTAAAGCAACGTTTCACTCACTTTAACAGTTGTATTGAACCCAAAATCTCTCACATACTAAGCTTTCGGTGATTCCTTGTACTCCGGTCAGATTCTTCTTACTTGGTACCCTAGTGTCATCCCCACAAGGACATAATGTCATCCAATAAAACCTTGTTCATTGAATTCATCTAGAAACATTTTCATAATCTCTTAAATTCCATGGAAGTTGTGTTATGACATTCAAGGAGTAGTTATATTCCTGACTTTATGGTGCAAACTTTTTGATGTGTTCTTGATCTCCTTGCTTCAAAGATCTTGCCATGACAATGCTCTTTATTTTTTTTATGACTCGAGAGTTGTCAATAAGGATACAGTAACATCCTTAAAACCAATCTGCCTTAAGATGCCTTTCTTCTTTGTCAAGCCCACATATTTTCAATAGCCATGCCATAAGGGGTGACTGCGAATGTGGTATTGACGTAGCCCTTGTCGTTGACGTTAAAGAAGCTAGCAAGATTCTACAGTATTGATCGCTTGTGTAATGAAGCTTAGTTTCTCATTTTTCACCTTTCTGTGACTTGGAGGCAGGATATTACCTCAACCAGCATCAATTATAATATGTCTTCTGAACCTAGCATTCAGGAGAATTTCTCCGCCACATATTTGCAATGCCAAAAGTAAAACTTTAATAGCTCCTTTCCATACCATTGTGTCCACTGCAATAGTCCAAAATGTGATCTCTTGTTCTACTAAATTCTCACCAAGTACTTTTCAACATAACAACCATGAGTGCCAGAAAATTTTTCATATCTAGCATGAATATTCAACATAACAACCATGAGTGCCAGAAAAATTTTCATATCTAGCATGAATATACCCCCTATGTATTTGAGAGGTTAGTGTTGAACAACTCATGACGCAAGCCTCTGTTTTATTTTACAAAAAGGCATCTCAATGTCCCATCTATATTCTTATAATATGGAGGCCCTCCATGAGTTCATGATAACATTTATTTTCACAATCTCTAATCTCAAAACCTCTCATGTCATATTCACTATCACCATAAAAGTATTCCACTGAAAAACTGTACTCAAAACTACAAGGAGGGTTATATCAATGGTTAGTTGTTGACCAAAAAATTTGAATTAAGCAAACTTCTTGAAGTTATTGAAAGATAGTAAGGATATGTTTGGTGGATTTGCTGGTGTAGACTCGGATATAACCCAACATCGTTGGATGAGTCAACATGAGGAATCATTGCTTTACCTGGTATATCACGATTGATGCTCTTAATTTTCTCTGTTGGAAAGCTTGAAAACACAACAAAGTTTCTATTTGACTCTTGCATGGGACTACTATCATCCCCACAAGGAGCACTATTTTCTAGTTAATTAACTTGGCCATTTTCGATTTTTCTAAATATTTATTATATATGTTCTTAACATATATTTACACTAGATTTATGTTACCTTTAATTTAATGTTTACTTTCGCTTGATAACCCTGATTACTGATTAGATCGTGATCTGGAACAATGGCATGTTAACCAACTAAGCATGAGCGTAGTCTTATCTATGAGTCACTGTTTGATGCTTTTGAATATTTATTGTGTTTAGAATCACATTATTGAATATTTATTGTGTTTAGAATCACATTATATAGATTAATATAAGAGATGTTTAATGTGTTTTTCATGGGTAATTTGAAGTTCACCCTTTAAAATATTTATTAAAGAATTAAAATTTTTTGATTAAATTGAAAGGTAGTTATAGTTCAATATAGAAAAAATATATAAATAATTTATTTTCGATTATAAATAAAATATTTAAATGTTTTTATTTTGTTGACAAGGGAATGGACAACTGGGACACCTCACAACTCGCGTAACACGAGGTCAATTCTGGCAGCCACCACTATACGGGGTCCGCTTTACAAACGAACTACACCGCAGCGCAATTACCAACTCGCCTACCCATGGAGCTAATATTTAAATATTTATACTAAGTAATATAATTTTATATTAACTATATGTACAAATAAAATAACTGAGAGTAAAATGATCTTATATTTTGTTTCTCTAATATATATATATATATATATATATATATATGGGGTTAAATATTGTATTTGTGTGTTATTTAAAATGGAGAAAATGTGTAATATATTTCATGCTTAGCATGAAATAAATGGCACAAGCATACACACATAAATGGAAAGAACAAGTGTAGATCCATCTTAATCCTATATCTATAATAGTAAAAGGCACGAAGTTTCTCTTGAGGGCTAAACCTCTCTACACGTTTTATGATCTTAAATAGGTTTTCACCTCAAGATATATGATCCCTTATGATCCCTTTTGACGTTTGATAGATATGAGATTAAGATGAGTCTATAATGGCCAGATTGTGTTGTAGTACAATGGAATCTTCATTGTGCAACATCCAAGGAAAACCTAGTTAGTTAGAAAGGAGTATTAATGTTGTTACTTAAGTATGGTTGAATCGAAATTTAATGGTGTTCATCATGCATGAGGTGTCAATCACTTGGTTTGTGTGGATTATAGTCTCCATTAACTCAAAATATACTTCCCATCAAGTCGCAAATTCAAATCTCATAAGGAATAATTGACTATGAATGTCACATGTGAGAAAAATAAATTATTCCAAGATATCTTGACATCACACAATCTTAATAAAAATATCTAAGTCATAGATATATTGTTCTTCCATTAAAAACCAATTCCCCCATCTAAACTTCACATAACATGAAAAAGATAAACTATACAATATTCATTCAACCATAATTCTCTATAATTTTAAATTATTTGTATAATTTAATTGTTTATATATACATTTTTTAAATAATTAAAATATTTTTTCTCTACCCATCACTTATATATGGAGTTTTGATTTGGAAATGTGCTCACCACATGAAATTGTGAGAGGAACTTCCCTGGTTTATAAAAAAATTAATAAAAATAAATTAAATCTATATTTTATAATTTTATTCATATTCTCATCATGTTAATTAGAACAATATGTGCTGTGGCTCGGTGATTATTTTCTTTCCATAAATTATAAAAAATTAATAAAAATAAATTAAATGTATATTTTATAATTTTATTCATATTCTCATCATGTTAATTAGAACAATATGTGCTTTGGCTCGGTGATTATTTTCTTTCCATAAATTATACTTTAATAAATTTATTTCCAAAATATGTGTCAAATTATTTATATGTTTTTATGTAAAATTTAAATATTTACTTTGATTAACACATTTTTTTAATATGAAAGTTGAGATGCGGATTTCAATTTGTTTAAATTAAACCAGATGTTTTGATTTAGAAAAAAGTGTTTTATAATACTTATTTGGGATATTTGGTTGTGGATTGTGTAATGTGTTTGTTAAAACATGTATTAAATGATTAACAAGTATAGGAAATGTATGCCTTTTGAAATTGGAGTGAGAAATTTGGTAAAATCTTAGGCACAACATATAAAAGGAGAATTGTTATAATAGGGAGTACTATGATTCCATGAATGTCATACATGTTTATGGCTCCACTACATGACATAGCTCATAACTATATAAAAAATAGAGTCATGAATGCCTTGTCATGCTCTCGCATGTTTAGCACCATAACATTGAAATGTACACTCGTTCATGTTTGTAATTTTATCTGATATGTAATTAGAACCATAACATTGAAATGTAAACATAGGCATGTCTGTAATTTTATGTATGATGTAATTAGAACCATAACATTGAAATGTGCACTTGTTGAGCATTGAAATGTGGACTTATAGTTGCCCACCTCCACTCTCAACCATATATAGCCGTTAATATACATAACAATCATGGAACCATGCATGTGAATGTTCATGGCTATCCCAATCATCTAGCGTTAGCAGTGTTGGGAGATAATCATGCATGATTTTTATTCATTATTTATTATCCAGCCACACCACCTTGTACAACTAAATTATCTTGCCAATTTCCAGCCTCTAATTCTGGGTGGGTGTAATTCAACTTCTCAGCATCAGTTTCTTCATTTGAGACAAAGGAAGCATATTCACGCTCTTCTCTAGTTGGAAGTATTTGTCAACACTTCTCAAGAAGTATCCATACATGACGGACGCTACATAGAGTTGCCCCACTCGAACTACCAACTGCCAGTGTGATTTGTGCATCCCCTTTTAATTATTGTCCTTGTGAATCGTGATGCCTTCTACATTACAGTTACTGAAAAAAAATTGAGATATTCCTCGTTATAGAAGAAATTCCATTTTGGTGATGAAAATGTGCATAACCTTCCATGAAAATCAATGCTAATTTTAATTTTCAATGATCAGCAGACCTATGTGTGTGAGATCTATTTGTTGCTTTTTATTAATTTTCATATGAATTTTGTTGTATACTATCTTATTTTCAAAGAATATTGTGTATTTTTATATTAATCTATATTTTTATATTTCTTGTTTTGTTGATTATAGGTATAAAATTGCACCTCTTGGTTGCCCCAAAAAGGATCTGAAACAACTTTAAGTTTCCGATGCATTTGGTATCTCTCAATGCTCTAATCAACTGCATATCACTGAAAATGAAGTATATGATCATGTGGATGAGGACCATGAATTAGACAGTGCAGAACTTCTTGAAGAGGAACCAACATCCAAGAGGTACACATGAACATTCAAGTCCAAATGGAAGCTAAGATTTCCATGGGCTTATGTTGTAAAATATTTTAATGGCATTGAAAGGATAAAATGTTCATGGTATGTAAAATTTAAAAGGGAAACTCCATTTCCTAAAGATGGAAGCACTACCCTTCAAGTTAGTGCTTTAAATATCCATGCAACGTTAGAGGCTCATAAATTTTATTTGCAACTTGTAGAGGGAGAAAGTAAAGATTGTACTCTTCCAATTACAAAACATGTAGAGCTAATGGTTGATGCTTAGAAAGAGAGGATTATATCAATTATTGAGAACATGTATTTTGTTGCAATACATGATTTAGCTTTGGAAGTATATAACACAATTTGTGACTTGAATAGGTATAAAAACACTCCTCACATGCATCTAACAGATGAATACTTAGCATATACAAATACACCATCTAGAAAACACTTTCTAGAAGCTGCTAAGGAGGTATATTGGAAAAAATTAAAAGTTGAGATTTTCCAAAGTCCATATTACTCACTTTAGTTGATGAAAGCACTGATCGGACTATGGTGAAACATTTTATTCTTTATATTACATATTTGACAAAAGAAGGAAGAGGTCCATGTGCTACAAAATTCATACAATTGCTACAAATTAGGGATGGAACATCACAGTCTATGTATGATGTTGTGACATCTCTTTTAGTAGACATGAATCGATCCATGGCAAACCTAGTTGGATTTGGATATGATGAAGCATCATCCATGAGCGGTATTCATGAAGGTTTATCTACTAATCTTTTTCGACATGCCCCTCATTTAGTAGATATCCATTGTATAGCTCATCAAGAAGCATTAGCAGCAAATGATGCTTCATATTATTTTGAAGACTGTTGCAAGCTATTGATAAGTTTTCAAACAATATCTATTCATGGTTAGCGAAATATACTAAATGACATGGAGAATTGAAAGAGCTAATGGAGTAATTTCAAATCACAAGGCTAGAACTGTTGCAAATTCATCATATTAGATGGCTTTCTAGAGGAAAAGTCATGGAAAGACTTGTTAAGCTCATACCTACTTTGTTAATAAACGAGGAGTTAGCGGAGAAAAAAATGTATGAGATGGCTACAATATTTCAAGTTCAATTTTGCATCCACTTACTTGCAGATGTGCTTATTGAGTTAAAAAAGATGTATCAAAAGATTGAAGAGGATCATGTTGACATTACATCTATTGGAACAACTTTGGATGTCACTATTAGCTTGCATCATAAGCGATTTCTAAGAAGCACATTTGGGGCAGGTGCAATGCACACATCATCCCTTTTAATTTAAAACACAACAATGAACTCTTCAGTTTGCATATTGCACAAGTATAGTACATGTACATGAATTGAGGTTTGAGAGTTTTCCAACGTCACAAAGATCAGGGACATTAGATGATTGCATTATGTTGGGAAAGGGTTTTGTAATGAAGGTGATTGAATCTCTAAATGCAAGGTTCACAGATTTACCTATTTTCAATGCAGCTAAGTTTTTTAGTCCTCATAATTATTATGAGGATATGGATGATAGATACTCTCAAACAAGAGGATGGTTGACATGTTTGTGTGAAAAAATTAGTGTTACAGGCTTGCTTGTTGTGGACAACATTAAATGTATGGGTGAAGTGGATGAATTTATATGTACTATGTATAAATCTTACCCAGAAAAGCATATGTTTGGAGCATGGGATCTATGTGGAGGTGAAATTTAATGGTTTGAAGGATTTTCATGCTTAATGCAGCTATGGCAAGAAATTCTTGTTATTCCAGCTAGTACAACAGTTTGTGAAAGAGGTTTTTCAAAATTAAATTTGATAAAAATTTATTTTTAATTTTATAAATGAGACCTTCCATATACTATTAATATAAGTATTTTTGTTTCTTCATACTTTTATTATTATTTCAATTTCTTTTTCTTTAGTAGGTAAGCACCCAGTGGGGATTTGAATTAGTGACCTATTGCAACGAGTGCCTTAATAGTGCACCCATTCACCGTCAATCCAAAGCCCCATGGGCATTATTATTTCAATTTCATTAAGATGTAATTATTTCTATATGTTTATTTTTTGTTCTTAGTTTAAACTCATATGCAGTTTCCCAACTGTGATTTTGTCCCTATAGTTGGTTCAAATGTCGCTGAGTTCAATACCTGTGCAATATGATCTTATGTGGTTACATTTCTCAATCACACATGTAAGAGTAATGCATTTACAAATGTAGCTTTTGATGTAATAATATCTTTCTATTTGTGAAAAAAAAAATATTGAAAATAATTTATTGTTGTCAATTGAATTTTTTTTTTTTTTTTATGCTTTTCATTATGGAAGTGCAACTTGAATGTACACCCTTTTAAATGAAATTAAAACCTGCCCTTCAAATATGATCACTTCCGATGGGCCACGATTAAGATTATACTTTTTTTTCTACTTATAACGGAAGTACATTGACACTGAAAGCTATATGCGTATTCGTGTCCTCTATATGCTTATTCGTGTCCTCCGTGGAATTTAGGAATTATTTTTATAAATTATATATAAAATTTTAAATTGACAAGAATATATTTATTTTTGATGGTGGGAGAAATGTTTATTATTTTTCATGTCTATATTGTCAATACATAGATTTGTTATTTAATAAATGAAGTCGGCAGCGAAGCAAGAATTTTCAAATGAATAACATGAATGCCAACTGTATCAACTGCCTTTATTTGCAAAACATGGATGCCAACTATATCACCGGTAGTCAACACTCAATGATGTGTCCAAGCTGTCGGAGAAAAGTGTGCGGCATTTACACATGAGAACGTGGGCCACGTGACATGGATAGACGTGTTGAATCCGGCGAAATAGAGAACTTCCGAAGAATTCCAGGAAAATTATGGGCTTCTCATATTGGTCAAAAGATTACTCATATTTCATTCACATTTCTAACGGATTAAAATTAGTAACAGATATCACACTTGGCGAATTCCCTGTTTGTTTCCCTACGTTCCTTTTTTAATTAATGGACCGTGAAACGTAGTCAAAGCCTATGTGGCACTGGCTACCAATGTCACCTGTGAAGCCTTCTTTAGTTGTGCTGGCTACAAATTTCACCTGGATAAATTCTGAACTCTGATTACAACATGGCTACGTGACAAAACTATGGGCGTTTCTTTCGTACTTTTTACTCGACAAAATTTATAAGAGGTATTATAAACAACGTTGGGATGAACCTACATGTATGAAGCATACAAAGTTGAATTTCTACGTGGAAGTCTAAACGCAGGATGATAAGGACGAAGTTGAGTATAAAGCGAAAGAACTTCTAGTGACGGTGATGATTATATGAAGCAATTGGTTTCGTCATAATAGTGATGATTATGCGAAGAAATTGGTTAACATATGTAGCCCACTGAATTGGGGCCCGTAACAGGGGGAATTATAAACTTATCAAAATTTCTCACCGTACCAAGGTGATGGGAAAGGGAAAAATATACAAGGAATACCAATGAAAAGTAACTACTCACAATGAGACAGGAAATGATTTTTTGACATGACAACTATCACGAGGAAAAAAAATAGAAAATCAACCTGAAATTTTCTAATTCTGAAAAAATGTTATAAAATGTAGAATATTGAAGAGCAACGAATTGAGTGAGTAAAGTTGTTGTTTAGGAAGTATAATAATTATGGTGGATTGTTAGCCTGTTAATAAATTACTTTTCTAAAACGATTATATTTTTATTATAAAAATTGTGTTTAGTTTCTAGATTATGTATTTTTGTAACAACAATTTATAAGAATATGAATGTTAATTTTCATAAACGTGCTATTTTAGTTGAAATATTTGCATCATAAGACATTCAGAAGTTTAGTATGTTTGTATCCTGAGAAATTTATAAGTTTATAAGTTTAGTATGTTTGTATGATGAGATACTCTTAAGTTTAGTATGATGGAAGTACAATTGTTTATTTAAGATTGATGAGAATTATTGGGGATTTAAAGAGGATAAGAATTATGGTGGATTGTTAGTGGGTTTATAAATTATTTTTTTAATAATTATATTATTATTATAAAAACTTACGAAAATATGGATATTATTTTTTATAAACATCTTATGTTGGTTGAAATTTTTGCATCACTAGACACTCTTAAGTTTAGTATGGCGAAGATGTGTAATTTCCAGATGAATATGAAATTCACACATGTCCATTTTAAAATAAAATAAAATATATTTATTAAAATATTGTAAGTTATATTAAAAACAAAAATAAATAGACATATTTCATCAATTTTCTTAAAAGCTTTGTAAACATCAATAAATTCAAGGTTGTTGTGGTTACTTAACTCTTGGCACTACAATCTAGTTTATATAGTTGTTAACTAATACATTTAGATATTGACTTCATATATATCTTATAGTTTCACTTTTGAAATGAGAATGATGGGTAATTCTCTTACCTATCAAAAGAAAACCAATGTGGGTCTTAAATAAAATATTTTTATATAGTTGTTAACTAATACATTTAGATATTAACTTCATATATATATATATATATATATATATATATATAATCTAATCTAAGAGAGAAAATCTTAATGATTCAAAGCTTCCACCCCAGGAAGTGATGTTGTAAAAAGAGCGTTGATCTTCAATAAGGGCAACAATATTCACATACAAAATTTATTTGGGGTGTTTCTCGGACTTCTAAAATGCCTATTCCATTCTCTTTATGAAACATTTCAATCAAATATTTGACATTGTTTCAAATGTTGAAGAAATGATTGGAACCAAAACTATAAACATTTGAGATTATATTAATTACAAAAAAAAGTATATTGAAATGTTCAATATCCTACTAAACTACAGTAGAATTACTTGGAAATAACACTTACTTTAGAAAATAGGTAGAATTGGTTTGTTGAGCAGTTGGGTTGTTGAGATATTTTCTCAACAACCAATCTCTCAGTTTAGAAATTGTTAGATCTGATAAGCATTATATATGCTTAATGTAATTGTGTGATCAAGATGTAATAGAAAAAATAAGTTTTGTATGGTGTACAATTTTTGTTTTCTTTCTTGGTATCAAAGTTGGTAGCTCTAGGTTATCTCCTCACAGGAGAGCCTAGGAAAATGTGAGAGGAGTAATTAAATTATTCAAAGATCAAGGTGATCGGCAATAACCTTGTGTTGGAGTAGTTATTTTGCATGTAAGAGAGCATTGAGTTCATTCACCACAAATGTTAAGAGGGAGGGTATTACTACTGACTCTTTCTGCCACATTCAAAGTTCCCATAGTGATTCATTCAATCGATGGATGACTGATGCTAGCTCAAGGTTTATTTCCTATGCCCATCAGATAAATACATTGGCATGAAATATCTTAAATTATAAGATGTTGAACTTTATAATATCAGTCTTCCATTTTAAAGTATGCATATCTAGCAAAACGATTGAGTAGCTAGGGGTGGATTCAACTCCATAGCCAGCAGATTTAGAGATGATTTAAATTTGAATATAAATTTTATTTGTGATGGTTTTTTTGTTGGTGATCCATTTGTCGAGGCGGATTTGTATTAAAAATATGGGTTCTATAACCCTTATCAAATAAACAACGTGATTATTTAGTTTGAAACACCATCATAATTAAAATCTATAAACATTTTTACATAGATGGTTAAGAGGAATTCTTCACAATTTTATGCATTGCAGCCTCACTGATTCATGCCTATCATTTGAAATCCAAAAAAATAGAGCTAATAGTTGGATCTTCTAGGAGTTAGTCCCCACAAATTATTGTCGCCGAGATATAGAGTCAACTTCCATATCTATCATAAGAGTCAGGTCCCACGGATTACTGTTGTTGAGAAGTAGAGCCAGTGAATGAGATCTGGCACAAGAGTCATAAATAGTAGAGCCAGTGCAGGGGTAATAATTTAACAGTAGTTCTTTATTTTATGGTGTAAATAGTAGTTGAAAAACTCAATGGGTCAAACTTATATACTTGGAAGGTGAAAGTCCAAATGAATTTGATGCATAAAAAATTATGGAGCCTAGTAAACGAATTAGAACCAACACCCCAAGATCCAAAACAATTAGCTAAATGGAAGAAAATGGAAGAAAGAGCTAAGTCTATTATAGGACTATCTTTGTCAAATTCACAACTTCACCTTATAGACTTAGGAAAATCCTCTTCACAAATATGGGAACACTTAAGCAAGATATTTGGGGAAAAGGCCACAAATGCAAAAATTTCCTTGAAATTATAGTTATTGAAACTCAAAATTCATAATGGGGTATCATTGTTTACACACATAAATGATCTAAAATCACTCATAAGGAAACTAGAGGAAATTGAGGTAAAAATAGAAGAAGAAGATGCTAAGGCTATTTTTTTAAATAGCTTATCTTCAAATTATGATAATGTTATTTTCACCTTAAGTCAATTTTCCTCTTGATCATTAGATGAAATAATTAAAACACTCTTAGTAGAAGAGAACAAGATAAAATCATGTAACATAGAGGATAACTAACATGATGAGATGACACTATTCTAAAAGGGTAGAGTCAATAAAAACAAGAACTCGGTAGAATGTTTTTACTATTGGAATAGATACACAACCTTCGATTGTAAAGCCCGTGCCAGAGATCTCTTAAATAGAAAATTAATGGAATTTGCGAACATAGTTACCGTTGAATACTTTCCAAAGGCCAACCTTGAGGACTTCTCAAATTGTGACAGTGATAATGAATTTAATACAGAGCCTCTCATGCTTTTCTAAAACAACTATCAGTTATAGTATTAGTTAGATGTTGTCAATGTGTGTATGTGTGAGTGAACAAAGGTCAGTTGCATAATTGATTGTTGGATAAGATTTGTAATTAGACAGATTACCTATATAATTGGAAGTGTGTATTTCGGTGCATACTACTATGATGTAAACTTGTCCATAGAGACATTCAATATCTTGGCAATTCTTCAGGGTAGACAAGAAATGTCAATTTTAAGAAGTTCATCAATGATAGTCAGAGGCAGGTATGTTTAAAATGGAGATCAAGTGGTAGCTCGTATGGTGGTAGGAAAAAGAGCAGTGTTTGCAAGATCCCAGAGTGAACATAATTGTTGATGAAGACCATATTAGATTGATGTGATTTATATGTAATTTGTTTTTATGTAATAATGTAACCGTTAAGGGGTGAACATGGAAATAATTATTACTTAAGCAAATAGGTAGAATCGGTTTTTTGAGCAGTTTGTTGGTTGAGATATTTTTCAACAACCAATCTCTCAGTTTAAAAATTGTTATAATGTAATTGTGTGATTAAATCATAATAAAAAAAATGATTTTTTTTGGTATGCAATTTTTGTTTTCTTTCTGAATTATCGTAATACAAAATCATTTTGAATAAATGTAAGAAATGATGGTCATTACTCTATTGCATAATTTCTTAAATTATTATAAAAATGGAACCAATTAACCATTAGCTTGGAGAATGAGAATGTTGCCATGGTATGTGTTAATAATTGGGAGGTGATTGAGTGGTACCATTTGACATTTCATATTATTACGTAATCTCTTAATCTTTGAGAACTCATTACATGGTCATATTGACATATTGTATGAATCCTTAAAAAAAAATTATGAATGATTTGAAAGTAATTTTAATGAAATACATTTAGTTTTTATTTCTTTACTTTGTTCCTCTATTAGGAAAGGAATTTCAGATATGTGGAATTTCACACATTTAACATCAACTAAATTAATTTAAGTAAACTTTCATAATCCTTGATATTTTATTATTATTAACATATTTTTGTTTGTTAATGTTTTTTTGTTGAGAAATATTTTGCGCTTTGTCGGTTTCTTCATATTATTCAACAATAGATTATAAAAAATAAAAATATTAGATTTTTATGTTAAATTAGAGATGGGCTTTGAAGATGTTGTGTTTCATTATGTATATATTTCTAACCTTTTTCACTTTTAGGAGTAAATGCGTCATACCATCCATGATCAAAATCCTATGCCAAAAGGAACTTAGTTCAAGTGGAATGGTTCACTATTTGTTTCCCAAGTAGCATGGGTTCAAGCGAGAGACATGTTGGCCCTTGTGGCTTGTGGCATTTGTGAAATATTGGTTCTACCAGGTGGAATAGTGATTATGCCTAGTGGAATGTACTCATTAAAGATAAAGAAAAATCTATAATTTCGTATGTTTTAATTAGTTCAACATCAATGGAAAGTTATGCTCATTTTTTAAATATAAAATCTATTATATTAAGTTAGTATTGATCATAAACTTTAGTGGCCTTATATATATATTCTTCATTAATTTTACTTTATTTATTTAATTTGATAATGATGATAATATTAGAAAATGATATATAAAAATTGAAAAATAAATTTTAAAACTATATAAATTCAAAATCTCTTATAAATTAGTTCATTTGGACAACTTAATTTGCAACCTCCATGTTATGAAGTTTCATATAAACCATGTGATTTAAATTTCAAATGATCCTTGGCCAAGCCAACCAAAATAGAATAGCCCATAAATTTAATATCTTTTAATATGAATTTAAATAAAATAGGCTTATCACGAAAATAATTAAAATTTAAAATAATTTTTAAAAATATACAAATACGAATCTCCAATAAATTTAATATTTTTTAGATTCAAGTTATATTCCCTCGATGATGATAAGGTGTCTATCACCTAAATTCTTTTAGTACACTAAATTCTTTTAATACACTTGTAAACTAGTTAAAGGCCATGTGAGATTAGGATCATACTTGGAATAATGGATCTAAATTAGATGTTAGTTGAAATTATGGATTCTATTTAGTTTTTGGATCCTATTTATGAGGAAGTTGTTCTAACTCCTCAACAGATCGATGATGATGAGGAAGTTGTTCTAACTCCTCAACTAAAGAAACAAATGATCTATTATATATGTATAAACATTATGATTTCTTTCATAGTAGTGTGCTTCGCAGGCACTCTTCAGGTTGAGCTAGGCTCACTTGAGAGTTGCTCATTTCCTCCATATTCTCTCTCTCCTAAATTTAGTTGGTATAAGAGCTCATGTTGGAGCTCAAGGTTAGGGTTGATTTTGTGTTGTGATTAAGCGTGTTGTGTATTTGATGACCATTGAGAGGAACTTGTATTCACTGTATAGTTTGAGGGCTGGGGAAAAAGTTATTTATTATTTAATTTCTTGGTGAAAATCAATGGTAGGAGAGTCGATCTATGTAGCGCTGTGGACTGAACATGAATTTGGGAGGATTGGTAGCCCAGAGACCTGAGACTTCATCTGTGCATCGCTTATGTGAGGGTGTGTAAGACTTCATCCTCGATGATTACACGTCTATTATTTCATGTCTTGTCATCGCAATCTAGCTCGGGAGAAATTGGATCAAAAAATGTAACTAGCATCTAGACCCCTGGGGTGAATTATTTCCCTCACAATAATGAAAGGCTACAAAATTCATCAGATTCGACGACTAATGTATCTCAAATCCCTGCAATGCTCGAGGATAATGAAAATAATGATAAGTTGGATTTTCTTAGCCCTAAAATGATCAACAATTGCAGCCTAAATATCTAACCAACTAAAGTATTATTTAATAACGTGGAAGAGCCAACTGATAAGTGGTTGGTGTGGCTACTAATTGGTGAGCCGGTATGTGCATGGAGTGGTCTAGCATGGTTCAACAACAAGCATAGGTTTGGTTCATAGGCAAAAGTGGGAGCCTGGGTTGTTTGACTTGCAGTTGTCGTGGAGGCGCAGTCATTGAAAAAGAAACATTTTTTTGTTTTTTTCATAACTCATCATTGGTATCTCATCATTTCGATACAGAGAATGCTTGTATTCATTTGTTTATTATTGGAGCTATTGGTTGTTGTTACGAGAATCTTACTCTGTGTTTCCAGAAGACTCGTCACCTATATTGTATTGCACATTCTATGTACTCAACAAACGTGGTTGGAGGGCTGTAGGAAAACTGCAATAGTGTTTTGGTGAATTTACAGTCAATGGAGACCCAAAACTCAGAATATTTGTTTGATCATGGAGTACGTGGAAGAGATGTTGGAGCATTGTTTGAAAATGGAGAGCACTGCTTGAATTACATGGAATGTGTAGCAAGTGTATCTTTTGAATTTTCCTATTGACTTAGTTTCACTAGGTTCTTTTGAAACTGTGATGGTGGAAACTATGTCGTTAGAAATTACAGCATCCTTCAAGAGTAAGTAAAGCATGGAGTTGCAAGGCTTGACCTGCTTGATTCAAGATATGCCATATCACCAGGAGTTGAATGTTTTCACCGCATGGCTAAAAGAGTTTTGTTGTGTGTCAAACAACTGGGTTGAACCCTTTCTTCTTCATTGGCACATAGGGGCCAAGGAATTGCAACTCTTTAGCATCTTTCAGTCACCGCTAAGTACCACGGCCTCTCGATAGAACTGTGCAACAGGAGTTAGCCCGATACTACACTGTACTATGCTAGAGAAAGTTCTGTTTGGATTGGAGGAGCTTTTTATATTCTCTTTATTTCTGACTTTTGTGATTTGGCTTCGAATCTGAATTATTGCAGACTTCTTGTACCACAAGAGTGTCGCGTGTATTCACAATCTCTAGGTGAAGGAAGATTCACCTGGAGAGATGCATAGTTTATTTATACTTTGTTGCCCGACATTACGCTGAGTTGTGGAAATAGATGTGTGGGAGTCTGATCTCCGAAGTGTATTTTATCTCAGGTAAAGATAAAGTGGTGCATCAACAAAAGGTGTATGCATAACCATTTCAAGGTCGACACAAGAAGTGCACTCGTATTAGCTTGACACAGTCAAAGGTGACCCAATCTACAACTACATCATTGTGGACGAGCCTAATCGACTAATTATTAAATATGTTGATGCAATTATAATACCTTGAGGAAGTCAGGTGCCAAATGCACAATAGATGCATTGTGATTGTTACATAAAAAAATGTTTGTGATTAGATTGGCGGATGTAAGAAGTGATGGGTAAACAAAGGACAGTCAAGTAGGCCCGAAGGGAACTGAAATAGAACAGGAGGAAGAGTCAAAGGGAAGAACCAATATATTTCTCAATTGAATATGAAGTGTTTCGAGTTGAAGCTGAAGGATCTGATGTTAATCAGAATGGAGATCTGGATCAATGCACTGAAGAATGTGATGAAATAGATGAAATCGTAAAAATTTTAATGCCAAATCTACCCTCTTTCTCAGGTATAAATTATGAAATCTGGGAAACTCAAAATGAAAACAATGGAAGGTAGATTTATTGAATTATGTTGAAAAGGATTTTGTTAATTCGAACCATGATATGAGTAGAGATACATCAACATTAAATCTTATAACATACACATTAGATGAAACTATTTTATTCAGTATACTATGGTCACATTCAAAATGCAAAAGTATTATGGGATATTTTAGAAATGAAGTACAATTTGAATGAGGCTGAAAAAAATAAAAATATTATTCATGAAAATGATCATTGTGCTTTCCATCTCATAATTGATTATGAAATTGAAGATGGAAACATTGAAGCTACAATGGTGGATGATGAATGTGTGCCTATAGCTGACATTGAAACATGTGATGATCAAAAAACAACCACTGATGTAGAATCTGAAATTTGATGAGAACTATGTATCTCATGAAGAGTGGTTAATGTGATGCATGAAAAGCATCTTATTGATGAGTTGTTGTTTGGTGCAAAGAGATTATTACCTCCATACACAAATCAAATGCAAGAAAACATGCTTGCAGAAACATAATTGATTAAAGAGGTTGATGACATGAAACATCTACCTATGTTAGCAAAGAAAGATGAAGAAAGGAAATTTGTGTTAAAAAAGTAGGATAACAGGAATTAGTATAAGTCCCAAGAACCTTCAACAATTTTGAATACAAAGAATGTTAGCCCGCAATCAAACTCAAGAAAGAGGAGATTAAGAGTTCAAGTGTTCCACCTTTGGCAAAGAAAACGTAAAGAAAAGGAGAAGCTTCATCACTATCTTATGGAAAAAAAGGTGAAGATGAAACTACACCAAGAAATGAAGAAGCATGGACCCTTTAGCAAGAAGGTAAAAATGAAACCTCAGTTATAAAGTTTTTTTATACATCATTGTAATCCTAGCTAAGACTGAAATCGACAGACATCTTATTCATGTTATGCTTTGATTCATTTCTCCATATAGGGGGAAACTTGGAATAATGGAGAAATATAGGATGTTCTAGATTAGTTGTTGGTTGAGATTATGGATTATATTTAGTTATTAGATCCTATTTATGAGGAAGTTGTTCTAACTCCACAAAAAATCAGTAATCCTATATATGTATGAACATTATGATTGATTAAATACTAGTTTCATGTGCAAGAACTCTTCAAGTTGATGTAGACTCACCTGAGCTACTCATTTCCTCTGTATTTTCTCTCTCCTAAATTTTAGGAACATTAATTTCAAAAAACTCATGATATATGAAATTATTTATTTATAGTTAGTATTAAAATATTCCTTCTTGAAGCTTCTCTAATCGCAGGTGGGGTCAGATTACGTAGGAAGAAATCTAGTTCTATGTGTAGATTTACTTTAAATACTCATACTCCACGGATAACTTTTTAACCATTAATTAAACTCTGGAAAATTCATCTCTCGAAAAAACATTAAAAAACTAACCAACTTTATCAAACCCTAGGCGTAATTCCTAAAATACTAACATGGATCATTTAAAAGTAGGCGATACTGTTGCATCGCTAAGGTAATAGTGCCTAAATTATAGGCAAATGGGCGATGGGCAAGATTCATATCTTCTTACTCCCTAAACTCTTCACATTTATTATGCAAGTTTCCATGCCCACATTATAACATTGGCTACATTCGTATCATGCAATGGGGTGGTTTGCACATGGAAAATGTATAATCTCACAACTTATTTTTCCATGGGATTAAGAGAGGCTTAATATTCTCCCAAGAGACTAACTAGTCTTAGCGAAGGGTGCGAGTGATGGGAGAAGTTTAATCCTTTTCCATCATTGTCAGCTATACTTTCACTTTATGAATGATGAATTACCTCCATCCTTTCCTTAATTACGCTGAAGACATTCTCTTAGGGGACAAATCCCCACCTGCCTTCATCATTCATCGAAGGCCACTCACTTTTCCTTATTTATGCAGAATGCATTATTTTTATAAGAATTAATTATTTCATGTCCTCTGTTGTTGCCACTGCCATGAAATTTCAAACTCTGAAGAGTCTTTGTTGACTGATCATATTGCCTCACGTCCTGAAATATGAAATGCCAACATTGATTGAATTCGGAGGGGCGAAACTGCCTAGAAAATTATTGTTTATTTGACGTAGCTGACTTAATTACTATTATAAATAGAAGGGATCAGTGAGGTGGATATCATCCACTCTACTTCTTCATTTGTTAATGAAATTATGCCGTTGTAGCTATGTGGTTGAAGTGTGTCTGTATGTCTCTATTTTTCTCATTTAATATCGGAGCGAGTGATGTGAAGTGCTATTTATTTGTTTCATCTATTTGTTGGAGGAGAGACGCCACTCGACCTTGTAAATTTCATGTAGGCTTGTAAGGTGTAGTGAAAAAAACTGGGGAGGAGATTGGAGCTTATGCTCTACACCCTGATGTTGCTTTTAGTTTGTAGTTTGTAGTTTGTAGAGTGTCACTATGTTGTTTTTCCATTGTGCTATTTTTCTTGGAGATTTAGTTCCTGTTATAGTTTACTGTTGACACAGGAGGTCAATTGTTCTACAATTTATAAATAATCGATCCCATGTTACCTTTCCCTTTATGTTCAGGCGCTTATGTTGCGCCACTCAGACCTCCTTTCCAAGTCCAACAACTAATAGTTCACCTGGTCAATAGAGCTACGTGGTGCTACAGATCACAACCCATTTGATTCGACAGTCCACAACAATATTGCAATCACAATTTACAAGTGCTTAGTGCCTAGTACATCCACCATGAAATGTTACAATGCGAATTAATCAATGATTGCATCAGGTATCACACATTTCACTTTCCTAACGCCCGAGGTCCGTTCTATTATAAATGAAATATTACGATGTGCTTGATCGTCGATCACACATTGCATTTAATTAAGTCATGATGTCCATTCTCTTGCAAATGAATTATTGCAATGCCATTAATTGGTGATCGCACATCGCATTTCCTTAAGGCCTGAGGTCCTTTCATATACAAATGAAATATTTTCGATATGGGAATAATCCTACGGTCAGCGTGATATCGCATAGGTGTTTAGAACTTAGATCAATGGCTGGGATTAGTGCAAGGATTTAGCCACAATTAAGGAATTACATACTCTCCTACCCCCACTATTAACACTAAGGACTGCAATTAACCTTTGAACATTGAGATTTACAATTTAAAACATGAGATAGAGAAAATGCTTGATTTCATTTAGAATACAAATATACAGAGGCGAACGAGAGTTTTCAATAGAATCAGCACATAATTGCACACGGAATCAATTCTTCAATAAAATAATAGTTACAGAGTCTTGGCCCTTTTGCTCGATTACAGCAATTAACAGACCCCTGTTTGAATCTTGAAAACCTCTCTATCACTCAACTCTTGCTCTCAGTCAATCCTTAGTCATCTCTGCTCTCCCTTTCCATTACAATTTTTTCATCTTATGAGTCGAATCCTATCCTAACTTTGCTAACAACTCAATCTCTATTTTGATCATTCCAACCATCAAAACTTTATTTTCAAGCTCCATTACACATCTATGCTAACATCTTATTCCTTAATCTAAAATAAGAAAATTTTCTAACTATTACAATAATGAAGTATAGATAATTTCCGAGAGATCCAACCCTCTCGATTAAAATTGATTTTTGACCACTCAGGTCAGTGAAACTCAACTCGTTTAGCCACAACATGTGAACTAACCTTCACATTGCTGGCTATGTGCTGATGCTCCTGCATCGGACTCCTGGGGAAGAAAAAGATCATCCCTCAGACTTTCAGGGTTTACTCCATACTTTTGCAACTATGCTGTTGTCAACCAACTAGCATCCTCCACTGGTTGTCCTTTCCATTTGACTAGATATTGAAAATAAACCTATCCTCTGGTTCTTTTGGATACTCATTTCTCCAAAGCAGCTTCCACCTCTTTCTTAACTATCTTTGGCATTTGTTCTTCCTAGTTCAAAGTTTGAACTTCATCTTTTGTAGTGTCGTCCTGTAGCTCTATCTCTGTCTCTTTGTATGGGTGCAAATTTGCAACATTGAAGATAGGTGATATTCCAATCCCTTTTGGCAATTCAATTTCATAAGCATTAGTTGAAAACTTTCTTACAATTCTACATGTTCCTATATTTTTCATTTTTAGCTTATTGTAAGTCTTAGCAGGAAACATTTCTTTTCTCAAATACACCATCACTAAATCTTCCACTTGGAATTATTTTTCTCTTATTTTCATATCTACTCTCTATTTGTATTTGACACTGCTTTCCTGCAATCTGCCTTTGACATCTTCTTGTATTCTTTGCATCTGCTCTGCAAACTCTTCAGCTTTTGCACTTCTTATCTCCTATTTACCCAAATTTCTGAGCTCATACACACCTCTTGGATTCATCCTAAAAATAATTTGAAATGGACTCATTCGAGTACTTCGGTTTGGGGTATCATTATAAGCAAACTGAGCCCGAGCTAGTGCTAAATGCCACTACTTAGGATTTTGATACACTAAACTTCTCAATATGTTTCCCAAGCTCCTGTTTACTACTTCGGTTTGTCCATTTGTTTGAGGATGGTATGCTGAACTGAAACTAAGGTTGGCTCCTAGTTTCCTCCAAAGAGTTCTATGAAAATAACCTACAAACTTTGTATCTCTATCAAACACAATAATTACAGGAAATCCATGTAATCTTACAATTTCTGAAAAAATAGATTAGGTATATGTGTTGCATCACTAGTCTTCTTACAAGCAATGAAATGTTCCATCTTTGAAAATCTATCTACCACAACGTAAACAAAATCATTCCCTCTTTGAGCTTTAGGTAATCCCGAAACAAAATCCATGCTAACTGCATCCCATGGTCAGTCTGGCATTGGAAATGGTTGGTACAATCCTGTATTCTAGCATCTCTCTTTAGCATGCTGACATATCCTGCACTTCTCAACAAATCTCTTAACATCAGTTTTCATTTTTTGCCAATAATAAAAAGCGTTTACCTGAGCAAAGGTTTTGTCTTGTCCAAAGTGACTAGATAATCCTCCACTATGTTTATCCTTTATTATGTTTCCCTCATAGAACATTTGGGAATGCAGAATTAGTTCTCTTTAAGCAATAAACCTCCTTGGAGAAGATAATACAACCACTGACTTCTATTCTGAACTACTGGATTTTGTATTGTTGTATATATATCTTTAAAATCTGCATCATATTTGTACATTTCAACCATTTCTTCAAATCCTACAACGCCAAATTTTATTTCTTGGACAATGAAATTTACCCTGCTTAAAGCATCAACGACTTTGTTCAACTTACCACTTGTGTGATTTATCACAAAAGTAAAGCTCTGCAAAAACTCTACCCACTTGGCATGTTTCTGGTTCAATTTTGGTTGGTTGTTTATGAAATGTAATGCATGATTGTCAAAATACAATATAAACTCCTTTGGTAACAAATAATGTCTCCATTTTTTCAAAGTCTTGTACAATAGCATATAATTCTTTATCATAAGAAGAATACTTCTTCTTTTATTCATTTAATTTCTCACTGAAGTATGCTATTGATCTTTATTCCTGACTCAAAACTGCTCCAATTGCAACTCCACTAGCATCTGTTTCAAATTGAAATACTTTTTCAAAATTAGGTAAAGCTAAAATTGGTTTCTTTGTGATTTTTCTCTTCGGCAACATAAAATTCCCGTCTACTTCTTCTGTCCACTTGAATGGCTGATTAGTCTCCTTCATTGTTTCAAGAATTGGCGCACAAATCTTACTAAAACCTATGATAAATTTCCTGTAAAAACTTGCAATACCATGAAAACTTCTTACCTCAAATATATTCCTAGGAATAGGCCAGTTCCAAATTGCTTGGACTTTCTTTGGATCCATTTTCAACCCTTCTTTAGAAACTACAAATCCCAAGTAAATTAATTATTCTTTCATGAAACTACATTTCTTCATATTTATCAATAGTTTCTCTTTTTGTATAGTTCCTAAAACCAATTTAATATGCTCTAGATGTTCTTCTTTACTTTTCTAGAAACTAGAATATCATCAAGACAAACAATAACAAACTTGCCTGCATATTCCTTCAAGACTTCATTCATCAATCTCATGAACGTGCTAGGTGCATTAGCGAGTCCAAAAGGCATCACTAACCACTCATACAACCCACTATTTGTTTTAAATGCAGTCTTCCATTCATCTCCCTCTCAATTCTTATTTGATGATATCCACTCTTCAGATCTATTTTAGTAAAATACTCTGACCCACTCAAACAATCCATCAAATCATACATGCATGGCAAAGGAAATCTATACCTGATAGTGATCGTGTTTGTGGCTCTGGAATCTGTACACATATGCCATTCAACTCCTTTCATTGGACTGAGTATTATTGGTACAAAACATGGACTAAGACTCTCTCTGATTAGTCCCTTATCCACGAGTTCTTGCACTTGTCTTCCAACTTTTTCATTCTCTTGATGAGTTAATCTATATGCTGCTTTGTTCGGCAAACTTGCTCCTGGTATTAGATAAATATGATGACTAATACTCCTGATTGGTGGCAATGCATTTGGCAACTCATCCACAATAATATCATCAAAATCGTTTAAAAGAGTTTTGATTTCTTCAGGTAAATCATCTAAGTTTGTAGAAGTTAAAATTACCTTAGGTCTCCCTATGACAACCAAATGCATTTCTTCACCTTTTCCAACCACTTGCAACAACTCCTTTCCACTCATCAACATAACATTGTTTCAAGGTGCTCTTTTGTCAGCGTCATCCTTCAATGGTAGCAGTGTATGTTTATTTCCATCCCTCTCCATAGTATAAGTGTTTTTTCTCCCATCATGAATAGATTTCTGATCAAACTGTGATGTTCTTCCCAGCAATACATGGCATACATCCATTGGAATTACATCACATAATATCACATCCTTATACATACTAATATGTATCCCTACCTTGCATTGTTCTGTCACAATAATCTAATGTCCTTTCTGCAACCATGACACTTTGTAAGGAGTAGGGTGTATTGTCTTCGCTAATACTAGCTTGTCCACCATCTCTGTAGAAACAAGGTTATCAGTGCTTCCACCGTCAATTATCACTTTACAACATTTACCTTTGGATTTACATGTAGTTTTGAATAAACTCTTCCTCTTCACTAGTTCTTTAGTCTCTTTCTCTGCCTTACACAATGCCCTTTTCCACAACATGGATACTTCTACTTCAGGGGATTCTTCCTTTTCTATGATTTGAGGTGGCTCTTGCTTTGCCTTAGCCACATTCACATTCCTCTGACTTGCAGTTTTATTATGAGGACAGTTCCACGATCCATGTCCCCATTCTCCACATGTGTAACACCAAATATATCTTCCTCGACCTCTTCCTCTGGGTGAAAATCTTCCTCTACTAGAATCTCCCCTCTATGGTGGTCTACTACTTGAACTTCCTACTTTGTTCTAGTGTTGTTGAAACCTCGGTCTGGTAGTTCCTCTACCTCTTACTGAACTTTTCCCTATATTCCTTTGATTTTGTTTTCTCAACATCTTCTCTTATGCCTTTAAACCCACTTGATAGGCATCATCAATGGTCTTCAGATTTAGAAAGTTGATCTCGTCCTATATGTCATATCTTAAGCCATTGATATATCTGACTACCTTCTCCATGTCATCTTCTGCATGTCCTACTCTAATACTCAATCTATAAAACTCTTCTGTGTATTCTTTAACAGACATTCCTTTTTTCCTTAAATTCTGTAACTATTTAAAAAGATTTAACTGATAATATTTTGGCATAAATTTAGCTTTCATTTTACTCACCATTTTGTCCCATTGCTTGATCTTGGACTTTCCTTTTCTTGTTCTAGATGTTTTTAGTTCATCCCACCAAATAGTTGCATGACCCTTCAATCTGGTAACTGTGAATTTCACCTTCTTCTTATCATCAACCTCCTCATAGTCAAAATATTTGTCCACTGAATTGATCCAATCCATTAACTCTTCTGCATTGAGACTCCCTTCATACGCAAGAATTTCCACCTTTGGTTTTCCACCTACTTTAGCCAACATCTTGATAACTTTGGTAGTTTCATTTTCCTCCTCTTCTTCTTCCTCAGAAGATTCTTCTGCAACACTAGCATCCCCTTCATCAGGTGTTCTCCTCTGAGCAGTCTCTATTGTGTCCATCCTTGTACGCATACTTTGGATCTCCTCGAGCATAACTACATTTGCTTCAGGTCTTCCTCGACCTATGCCTGCTCCTCTCCTCGGTGGCATGTTTACTGCAGTCAAATTGTGCTCTGATACCAAAAATGATGCAGGAGGTCAATTGTTCTACAGTTTATCAACAATTGATCCCATGTTACCTTTTGCCTTTACATTTAGGTGCTTCCGTTGTGGCACTGCGATCTCCCTTCCAATTCCGGCAACTGATAGTTCACTTGGTCAATAGAGCTGCTTGGGGGTCCCGCACTGCAGATCACAACCCATTTGATCCGATGGTCGACAACAATATCGTAATCGCAATTTGCAAGTTCTTAAGGCATGGTACATCTACCATGAAACATTGCGATGAAAATTAATCAACGATCACATCAGGCATCGCATTTTCCTAAGGCCCGAGGTCCATTCAATTATAAATGAAATATTGCGATGCAATTGATCGGTGATCACACATCACATTTCCTTAAGGCCTGAGGTCCATTCTCTTGCAAATTAATTATTGTGATGTGATTAATCAGCGATCACACATCACATTTCCTTAAGGCCCGAGGTCCTTTCACATACAAATGAAATATTTGCGATGTGTGAATAATCCAACGGTCAGCGTGATATCACACAGGTTTTTGGAACTTAGATCGACGACTAGGATTATTGCGGGGCCTCAGGCCCCAGTTAAGGAATTCCATACTCTCCTACACCCGCTATTAACATTAAGGACCACAATTAACCTTTGAACGTTAAGATTTACAGTTTAAAACATGAGATAGAGAAAATGCTTGATTTTGTTCAGAATACAATTATATAGAGGAAAACGAGAGTTTTCAATAGAATCGACACATAATCGCACACATAATAAATTCTTCAATACAATACTAGTTATAGAGCCTCAACCCTTTGGCTTGATTACAACAATTAATAGATCCATGTTTTAATATTGAAACCCTCTCTATCACACGACTCTCGCTCTCGCTCAATCCTCAATCATCTCCGCTCTCCCTTTCCATTAATTTTTTTTCATTTTATGAGTTGAATCTTATTCTAACTCTGCTAACAACTCAATCTCTATTTTGATCATTCTAACCATCAAATCTCTATTTCCAATCTCCATTACACACCTATTCTAACAACTTGTTCCTTAATCTAAAATAGGAAAATGTCCTAACTATTACAATAATGAAGTACATATCATTTTCGAGAGATCTAACACTCTCGATTAAAACTAATTTTTTACCACTCAGGTCAGTGAAATTCAACTCATTTAGCCACAACATGTGAACAAACCTTCACATTGCTTGCTAAGTCTCGATGCTCTTGCATCAACTGTGATCTATCTACTAACATTCAATAAGGTGTTCGAGCAGATCTATGGTGTGCAAAACCACTGGAACAGATACAATCGATATGAAATTTGGTGAACTGAAATGCCACGTTGGAATCTGGTGACCTGTCCAAGCAAACTGAATTTTGTTGACACTAGATGCTATTATTATTTGTTGAGTTTTCATTTTGCTGGAATCTACTAGTGAGGTGAGCTTTTGATCCGTTAAATCACAAGGAATGAAGAGTGGTGGTGAGAAGTCTCATTTCAAAAGGGACTAAGGCAATCCTTTGAAGGTCGAAACATGCAAAGGTGAAGTGGATTTTTTTTGGTCAAAGCCCTTTGTAAATTTTGAGAGACAGTATTGTTTGAAGTCATATTAAACAAATGAATTATTCTTATCAAGTTTGTTTTTGAAAAATGATTCATACGTTGTATACATAAAAGATTTATTATGGGAGTTAAAAGGGTGTTTTAAGGTATTTTTTTAAAAAAGAGGCCACCCAAAGTATTTGTAAGGGTATTTGAAATTTATCTCCATCATTTTGTAGTTTTTACCTTCAAAAGGAACTGGAAGTATTATAGTCTGAAATTTCCTTTAAATTTTCTTTGAAAATCTCAATTATTTATGAGAGATGGTGTCAAATACCAATACTACTCAGTTAATTCCTAATTTAACTAAGAAACCTTACGATTCCTGGTTTATTCGAATAAGAACATTTTTTTGTTCTCATGATCTTTAGGGATTTGTTATTGATGGGTATCTCGAGCTTGCTAATGAGGCAACAAAGATGGCTCTTACAAATGTTGAACAAACATTGTTGAGAGAGAATAGAAAGAAGGATAATAAAGCTCTTGGCCTTATTCAACAAGGGTTCGATTATGTGATACTTTCAAAAGTATCAAATGAAGAATCTTCGAAGAAGGTGTGGGATGCTCTTGAATCTTGTTATCAAGGTGTAGTGAAAGTAAAAAACGTCAAGTTGTAGAATTTGAGAAGAGATTTCGAGAATCTGAAAATGAAAGATAGTGAAACTGTGGATTCTTTTATGACTCAAGTCATGAGTGTTGTTAATCAATTGCAACAATATGGAGAAGACCTCTCAAACAAGAGAGTGATCAAGAAAATCCTTCAAAGTTTTTGAAAGAAATTTAAAGCGATTGTTGTATCCACAAAAGCGTTCAACGACATGAGTCAAATGCCAATTAAAGAGTTAGTTGATTCATTGATCGCACATGAATCCAGGATGTCAAGATATGATGATAACATGTTGGAGAATTCCTTCAAAACTCAGCTTCAATTTCATAGAGGAAGAGGCAGAGGAAGATCGAGTAATAGAGGATGAGGCAGCATAGTAGCTGATCAAAGATGTCTGCGAGATAATTATGAACATGAAGAGAAATCTTAGCAACACCTTTCTAATTTAAGGGGGAGTAACAATAGAACTTGGCATCAAGGAAATCAAAGGTATGATATGTCTAAAGTTCAATGTTATTATTGCAAAAGATATGGCCATTTTGCTACTAAGTGTTTGAAGAGGCAGGCAGATGTTGGTAAGCAATCTGCACACATCTCAGAAGAATTTGAAGATAGTCAAAAGCGAATGTTTATGACTTGTAACGTGACTCAAGAATGTTCAAATGATATTTGGTTTTTAGATAGTGGTTGTAGCAATCACATGACTAGAAACAAATATTTTTTTTCCAATCTAGACACTAGTATTCAGTCTGAAGTCAAGTTGGGTAACGATATTAAGGTATGTGTTAAAGGTAAAGGAATGATTGTTGTTTATACTAGAGATGGTGATAGAAGAACAATTGATGATGTCTATTATGTACCTAGCTTGAAATGAAATTTTCAAAATTGATAGAGAAAAGGTATAGAGTGTTCTTCAAGAATAATGTGTGTACTATTATTGACAAATATCCAAGTAAGCAGCTGATAGCAAGAGTAGAAATGACAAAGAATACGATGTTTTCGCTTATAATGAGAAATGAATTGTCTCCCTCCTTGAATGCTTACGAAAATTAGAATTTTGAGGAATTGTGGTTATGGCAGTTAAGATATGGTCATTTATATTTTATTGGTCTAGATTTGTTGCAGAAGAAACAAACGGTGAAAGGGTTACCCAAAATTCAACAACTGACAAGCTCATGTGAAAGTTGTATACTTGAAAAAAATCATAGATATAAATTTGTATCTAGAGCTTCGTATAGTGTGGAAGCTCCATTGGAGATTGTTCACACAAATTTATATGGACCAATGCAAACACCTTCTTTAGCTAGTAATGTTTACTTTATGGATTTTTTTATGACTACAGTCGAAAAACATGGGTTTATCTTCTGAAACAGAAACATGAAGCATGTTATATACTTAAAATATTTAAATTTATGGTTGAAAAGGATAGTGGAAATCATATTAAAATTTTGATATTAGATAGAGGTGGTGAATATATGCTAACAAATTTGATTGACTTTTTTCAATCGCATGGAATCAAGAGGCAGTTTACTGCATGTTACACTCCACAAAAAAATGGAATAGTTGAAAGGAAAAATCAAACTACTATGAATAGGGCTCAAAGTATGTTGAAGGAAAAGAATCTACCAAATGAATATTGGGGAGAAGTGGTAGCTTTTGCTGTTTATATTCTTAACATGAGTCCTACTAAGAGCATGAAGGATTGAGTTCCCGAAGAAGCCTGTAATGGTAATAGTTGGCATATATCTCATTTAAGAATTTTTGGTTGTGTTGCTTATGCACATGTTCCTAAATAATTGAGAAAGAATTTAGACAATATAAGTGAGAAATGCATATTTATTTGATATAGTGAGGAGTCTAAAGCATATAAACTTTATAATCCCATCACCAAGAAATATATTATCAGTAGAGATGTTGAGTTCAAGGAAGAAGAAGCTTGGGATGAAATCATAGATAAATCTATTGCAAATACAATTGTATTACCTCATGGAGATGATAAGGAAGATGAGTAAGAAGTACAAGGTGGAAAACCAATTCCATATACACCTACTGCAAGCACTTCAACAAGACAATCGGCAAGAGCTAGTCAATTACAATTCAGAACATTGAGAAATCATGAACATGGTGAACCATTAGTTTATGGTGGACAAAAAAGAACAGGACCATAGGTAAGTAATGATTCTAATACTACAATAGTTACATTAAAGAATAGAATTAAATGTCAGAATACTATAAGTTTAAAGGAATTGTATCAGCATAATGATGAAATAGATCAAGTTTCAAATTTTGCATTACTTGCATATGATCTAGTAAATTTTGATGAAGTTGTGAAAAAAAAAGTTTGGATAAAAGCCATGGATGAAGAAATGGATGTTATAGAAAGAAATAATACTTGGGAACTTGTAAATTTTCTTGAAGGTAAAAATACTATAGGTGTTAAATGTATTTATAAAACTAAAGTGAATGTTGAAGGTGAAATTGAAAAGCATAAAGTAAAGGCTTGTAGCTCAAGGGTTCAATCAACAACCTGGTATTGATTATAATGAAACTTTTGCACCTATATCTAGACATTACACATTAAGAATGGTATTAGCTGTTGCTGCACAAAATAAATGGAAAATATATCATATGGATGTTAAGTCTGCATTTTTAAATGGTTTTCTGGAAGAATATGTTTATGTGAAACAACCTCATGGATATGAAGTTGATGGTCAAGAAGATAATGTTTACAAATTAAAGAAAGCATTATATGGATAGAAACAAGCACCCTGAGTATGGTATAGTACAATTGATGAATATCTAAATAACAATGGATTCGTTAGGAGTCCAGGTGAGCCAACTTTGTATACAAAATAAAACGAGGATGGTAAAATTTTGATTTTTTGAATGTATGTTGGTGATTTGATTTTCACTGGAGATCTCTCAATTGATGATTTTAAGACAAGCATGAAAACAAAATTTGATATGATTGATTTATGCCTAATGAAATATTTTGTTGGAATTGAGTAACTCAATCTGAAGATGGTATTTTCATTTTCCAATCTAAGTATGCAAAGGATATATTTGTAGGTTTTAACCCCGTACAGAAATTACCTCCGTACGAATTCTAAAACATAGAAAATAAACAATGCTAGAGCATAACACATAAAAAAAATATACATAGAGATTTTCCACTGGATCCCAAAAACGAGACCACCAGCTTCATTTTTCATTATGTTCCTTTCAATGTTACAATACATATTTATACATGCTGAAGCATCCAATACCATGGACCAAAAACCATCGTGTCCAAAACCATGGACTGAAAACCATCACGTTGAAAACCATGTGTGAAGATCATGCACAAAACCATAGGTATGTCTGCCCAACCTAATATAAGGTCCAAATAAAATTTCCCAGGGTGCTGCCCCAGCCCCCTCCCTTCTAACCCCCCGGTTCACTACGTGGGCTAATCGTGGAAAGAATAACACAACCCAACAATATTGAAAAGGTTCAGGATGGAAAAATGTAAGTGAGTTGTAACCCGAGTTGCAATTGGTACAAAACTTAGTAAGGATGATTAAGCTTTAGATATTGATCCACCCTTGTTCAAACAAATGGTTGGAAGTCTTATGTATTTGACTGCAACAAGGCCCGACATAATGTTTGGTGTAAGTTTAATTTCTAGATTCATGGAATCTCCAAAGAGTACCCATTGGCTAGTTGGAAAACTGCTTTTAAGATATGTTTCTAGAACAATAAATTATGGTATCATGTATGCATCTGATTTATATTTTAAACAAAACGGATATACAGATAGTGATTTTGAAATCAATATTGATGATAAGAATAGCACATCTGAGTATGCGTTTAGTTTTGGTTTAGGTTCAGTTTTATGTGCATCAGTGAAAGATTTGTTGCATGAATAGAAAGATCCGAATCAATTTTTTGTGACAACAAATATTCTATTGCATTATCAAATCCATTTCGCATGATGTCAATTGTGCCTCTGAGAAGTTTCCACATTAGTTGTTGGGTAATGCACTTGTTGAGTGCATTGTCTCATCAATATAGTAGGGATGGCACAATATACATAGCTCCCTTTCTAGCAGTGGTCAACGCGACAAACACTATCCAAAATTTTGCATACACTTAAATTTTGGAGCCTATTGTGGATCTTACAATCGGTCATTCCATAGTCACTTCTTGGTCAGTTGATGATTTTAAGCTTCCTTCTTGGATCAGAAGTGTCGAAGTCACTTACTCACTCATTCTCGGTCTGCAACAAGTTTATAAACACATTCTTTTATGCAAGCTTTGATAAGCATTGGATGTTCCATCAAGGTTGTTCCTATGCAATGTCCAATCCACGTTGATAGCGAGTGCACACTAAAAATTCCAACTTCTCACATTATAGTTGTGTTTGTACTTCTATTTTAGTGAGTATTGGCTAGACTATCTCTTCCACACACCTTTGTTTTCACAGGTCTTGCTTTCGTGTTTTTGGTTGTCGCTTTTGCTTGATTTCACTCTAATTAGTGTCATTCTCATGTCATATTTCCTCTGGCATGTGTTACTTGCATTGTTGTTCACATATCACATGAGTCATTCGCACTTTAGCAATTTTTGTATTTTCACATGTTAACTATCACATGATGTATGAATTCATGTTCTAATGGCATCAAGGGGTTACCTCTTTGTGAGTGAGTTGGTATAACCATGTAAGCATCATTTTCACTCATTCCCAAACTTTTAATCACTTTCGCAAAAGTGTTGTCATGGTCATCGTAAAGTGTATCTTAAGTGTCACACTTGTGGTAAAGCTGTCACACAGAGGGAAATACAATTTTCATGTGTCATGGATGAGATATGTTGTTATGTCGTCAAATATTCTAAGTGTGTGATCACATTCAAAATCTTACCACTCTTCGCATCAATCCATCGATCCTAGACTTAGCCATTTATGGAAAGGCTTCCCGACCAAGGAACCTAGCTTCACCTGGCCTCCCTAAACTACGCACTACGCAATTTCAGTCCTCTAGCTATGAATTTGACTCTTGGCACTGCACAATATGCAGTTGCTTCCTCCCAAGACTTCCGCACTATGTAGTTTCTATGCTTAAGCCCTAACCGTGATCTCCAGAATTACACAATTCCTTCTCCCATCCTATTCTCAATTGCGCACTTCATAATATCTAGCCTCAAGCTCATCCCTTAAGATCCTGATCTATATAGTTACGTAGTGACCCGACCTCCTTTGCCTCCCAAAACTATGTAGTTTGCTCATCCATTTCTCATCCCCTCAGCCTATCTCACTCGCTTCTAGAGCTGCATAATTTTCTCCCTCAACCCATCCTAAACTGCACATTGCGCAGCCTTAGGGATAAGCCTTAACCTTGAGCTCTTGAACTTCATAATTTTGCAATCACTTGGGCTCGTCTATCTTCCCAAACTATGTAATAGGATGATCTAGTATGAACTGACATGCAACAATAATTGTTTAAATGTTCACAATGTGGGGAGGAAATGTTGATTTTCAGCCAGTTGTCTCTCACCATGTAGTTTTGAAATATATTTTGAAATATCGCTCAAACGAAGAGAGAAGATGAAAAAGTTATCATGAAATGTTGACAAGAGTTGTTGGTCGGAGCAAGTGTGAGGCTCCTGCACTGTCTGCATAGAAGGTTCATTGTTGAAATGCTTGTTGAGCATGATATTGGAGCTCAAGAAACTTTCCATTTGCTGTTAAATCTCCCTCTTATTATTTTTAGTCACAATTTTTTCCCATTGAATGTTGGGAAAAATGTATACCAAAAGTTGTCACTTCATTCTAATGATGTCTCATGCGGGAACAATTTCATTTAGGTTTATCAAACCCGAGCCATTTTTTTATAACATTTGTGATTGATTGAAACAACAAGATCGTGGAGTTTTGATACCAGCCATAGGAAGAAGCCATGGAGGCCACGAGATAACCATTCTATGTTTGTTCTTTTCCATGGTTTTATGTTGTTCCTGATGAAGACTTAGAAGAGTTTCAAACCTTTTGTTGGAGTGAGTTTCTTTTATACAATCCATTTCATGACATTCCTTCAAATATTGGGTTTTCAACTCGAAGTATAATTGAGAATTGGAGCAATTTGAGATATCGTGCATGTCATGTTGATTGAGCCCCTTTTCCAGATGAAGGCAATGAAAAATATGTTGAACCTCTTGTACATGAAGAAAATGTTGATCAATACATGGAAGAGTGGCAAGGTTTTTCCAAAATAGTTCCTCCAAAAAATGTAAAAATTTCATACCTGACAATATTGGTAGAAGGGACTTTGATATTCATTATAATAAGGAAGAAACAATGGTGTCAAATGATTTTTTAGAATAGGGGATATATTTTGTAAAATATGTGAATTCTGCGGGTGTTGTCGACAATGTCTTGGTTGGGGACACATATTTTTCTCCTTGGTCTCTGTTGGACAAATAACTAGCTACTTTTGAAGTTTTTTTTCAACACTTTGTTAATGGTGGAAATGATGACTTCGAAAATGATTATTCAAAGAATATGTGGAACCATGAAGTCTTCTCTCAGTCACTGCATTTCTCATGCTCTTTGTGCTTCAAAAATGGTTGCTAAAAGTCCATTATTATTGTTGGCTCCAACTAGTATAGTTGCTTTAACATACGTGGAAAAGCAATACATTCTGCTTTGAAAATTCCCATAAAAGATATGAAACCACTGGCCAGGCAGGATCTCACAATGTTTTAAGAAGAAATGAGGCACATTTGATATATATTGATTGATGATATGATCTTTATAGGTACAAGGCTATTCATATAGATATATTATCATTTATGAGAAGCCTTACCTAAAAATAAGGATTATCCTTTTGGTGGTAGGTCCCTCATTCTTGTGGGGGACCCTGGGAAGCTACCTCTTGTTAAGGATAAACTCTTGTATGAAGGTAGGAAAACAAATAAATTTTTGTGGTAAAGCTTCAACATTTTTCTAACTCTAGACAAAACGTATAGGAAGCAAGGAGATGATTTGAGACAAACATCTTTCCACAATATTTTAACCAACATTAGAAATGTAGAGGCTTTTTCTTATTGATTGGGATATTCTTATGATGTGTGTCGATATTTTCTTGGATCGATAAGAAAAGAGTTTATTTGATTGTTCAGTTCACTTGTTTGCAATGAATAATCTAATTAATTTGCACAATCAAAAAATGATTAAATAATCACATTGTCATGTTGCAAGATGTGTTATGGAATGCAATAGAAGAGCATAAATAGGTGAAAATGATGATGATGTGTTAGAGAATAAAGTGTTTCTATGTCATGGAGAGTGCATAATTCTAATGTGTAATTCGTAGGTTGAGGCTGGGTTGGTTAATGTTGCTCTTTGATATATTGAAGATATCTTCTTTTCCCCCAGTTCAAAGGTGCCACATCTTCCAAACTTTATACAGTTATTTTTGAAAAGTACTCTAGTGTTCCATTTGATAGGTACTATCCAAATTTTGTGCCCATGGCTCCTTTTGTTAGGGGGGAATTTGAAGTAGATGTATTTGAAAATGGCATGGGATTTTAGAATACACAAATCACAGGGGATTACTTTGAAACACAACACTACAAATATAGCATAAAGAGAGAACCAGGGCTTGACATTTACAGTTATATCAAGAGTGAAACCAATAAATGGTTTTCAGATTTCACTGCCTTATTCTTTTCAATGTTATGTAAAAATCAAAGATAGTGCATATGTTACACATAAAAAGAAAGAGGAAGAACGATTGACTTGATATCATTTAAGAGGTATTTATATTCAATAGAGTTTAGGGTTTTTGCATGTTTTTCAAAATAAGATGATTAATTTTCTATAATTATTGTTGTTGCTTGTTATTATTTGTATGCACATAGATAACTTGTTCATTTCTCTTGTCAATCATTTAAAGAGATTTTTTGATTCGTAAAGTCGGTAAATTAAACAATAGGAAGAAGTTGTCTTGGTCAAAAAATAATTTGTGGTGATATTGTTGTTTGATTAGTTAAATAGTAGCGATTTCTATTTTATGTTGTCATTGTTTTCAGTCCTATTAGATTTATGTCCAATTTATTCATCTTTGTAGAATTTGGTTTCATAATTTTCTAGCGTATGTGTGTGTATATATATTTGTTTTTTTGTTTTTGTATGCACTGATATTAATTGTATTGTTATGTCATTGAAATGTAGATACGGAGAACAATGATGGCCTCTATTACATCTCAACGATAAAAGATAATGAGGGAGAAATTAGTTTGGTTGCCTATATTCAGAAAAGGCTTGATAGAAAACATGGCTTCCATCCTAGTTTTATTGATGAACATAATCACATCTTACATGAAATGAAATCAGATGTCGAATACTTGTTGCATGTGCACCAAAGCCAATTTGGAAGGAAGACAAGAAGGGATTGGCTTAAAAGCATGAAGGGTCGTGATCATTATGCTATAGCTTTCAATTGGTGTTTCTTTTTTCATTGATCTAAATGTGCTTTGGAAAAGGTTAGCAGATTTCGTTGATGTAAAAAGAGTAAAAATATTCATAGGGTTTATAGTGAAAATGGCGTGCCTTTCTTTTGTAAATGTTTATTATATTATTCTTGAGGTTTATACTATTAATATAATGATATTTTAATGTTGATGTATTGATGGTCGACAATGTTTCAGTGATTTATAATGTATCATATCTATGTACCAATATTCATCGATTATAATTGTGTGTAGCTATTTTATGTTTTATTTATAATCTTCTTGTTTATAGTTTTAATGTTGGGGCTTAATGGTTGGTTACACTCCATTTTGTTGTTGTGTCAAAGATTGTATGAAAATGTAAATCAATCGTGCCTAGAGAACGACTAAGTTTTTTATTGTCTGTTTTATAATATTTTTCATTGGGTTTATATATGTTGGATTTAAATGATTCGACGAGGTTTAATATTCTTCCCTTGGGTTCAATATTTTTTTTGTTCATTTATAATCTATTGGGGTTTATTGTCTATATGTTATAATGCATTTGGGTTTATAATATGTGAGGGTTTTTATTTATTTTCATGAGGTTTGTATACCTTTTTTATCACTCCTCCAGATCTCAAAGGTTGAGGAAGAGTCCAGCTGAGGTAACCATAGACCAACCTTTTGACTTGGTATCTATCCCTACCAAGCTGGAGAGGGCTCTCTCCAAAGTATCACAGCTAGGAGGGATGGATATATTAGGTTTTTATGCTAGATATGGTAGCTCAGGGTTGTTTTGATTTGATTCAAGTGGGGTAGTCATTGGATGAGTGAATTAGGTTAGAAAGTGAACTAGGTAAGGGAAAAACAGAATTACAATTGCAAACATCTGATTGGGCAAGGTAGGAAAGTTAAGTTAAGACTTGGTAGTATAGTGATGAGATGGTTTAGACTAGTGAGGTGCTAAAAAGAGCATGAAGATCATGATTTCTTTTTAAACTAAAGAAATAAAACAATATCTAATGATTTTGCCAAAACAAAGCATACAAGATGAATTCTGCTTATCACACCTTGAAAATCAAACATACATAGAGTGAAATGGATCATGAAAGGTACAAAACATCCATACATATGTAACTGAAGAAGAAACAATGTCAAAATACCATGCAATAGGAATCCCATGAAAATAGTTGCAACTCATCCAATATATTCCATTCCAAAGTCAGAAAAACTACTACAACGTCCAATTGATTCCAACCTATAGAATGACTGAGAAATTACATGATATAGGCCTCAAACCAACTCATCCTAGCCTCAAGGGTCAAATCCATCAGAGAAGGAGTAGTTACAACAAAAACTGAGCTTATACCTAGAGTGTAGGGTGGTCAAAATGACTCATCCCTAACTTAAGCAAACCGATTCATTACAAGTCATACAGGCCATTTACCTAATATATTTTCCCTAGGTAACACTAAAAACATAATAATTACATCATCCTTATCAACTACATCAGTAAAACACTAAATTCCCATAGGTAAAAATCAATTTACAGAGAAACAGTAAAAATCTGCGTTGACTGCCAAACGTGCAGTGCCAGTGTCAAACGCGCATCGCCAGTGTCAAACGTGTAATGCCATATTCAATTTGACTTTTACCTACCTTCTTGATGTCCAAATCTAGTCCATGATAGCTCATTGGAAATATTATCTGTTCTAGTTTCCAAAGCTACCCTTGGTTTTCAAAATGGGTTTGATTCCCCCCTCCAAAATTCCATTCTCCCAAGACTACTCAAACACACAACGCCTGGTCCAAAAAAGAGGTAGAAACATTATTTTTAGGTGGTCTTTTGCCTTTTCCACCAACCAATTTTGCATTCCAGAGCTACAAACATGGTTTTCTCGGATGTCTTGCTCCTTCTAAATCCAATGGTGGTGGCCATTCCTCCAAAAAGTACGCAGTTCCTAAGGCGTTGCACGTTTGACCAAACTTCTCATATCAAAATTGCCTTTAAAAGACATGAAAAGAAAGATGACAAAAATTGTGCCAAGGGTTTGCAAAATTGTTCAAGAAGTTGATGTCTGAGGTGGCTAGGCATGGATTGAAGCCTCTGTAAGTATATCAACCTTCCTCTTCTCCTCATGGTGAGTTATGGATTTAATTTTTTCCCTAGCAGCTTTGAGCTTTGCCCTTGCTATTTGGTGTCTTCGTCAATAATACTTTTCCATATTTCTTCAAATGTCAGTGTCTCTTTTTGCCTTGTATAAGAGACCTTAAAGATGGGTTTTCAGCCTCTCAAGCCAATGCTCCTGGTTCTCATTTATCATTTTGGGAAATTTCTCATTTAGGGTGAGCTCATTAGATGGCTCAACCCTTTTTTTTTCTAGCTCCAAAGCTCTCTTTAGGCCTCTAGCCCTTGGCCTTTTACTTGTCACCTATTCCTCTAGCTGGTCACTGTACTCTTCATATGCTTCATCAAGTGAGGATTTAGCCTTTTCAACCTCCCTCTTTTCCTTTATGAGCTGAATTTCCATGAGCTCATGTTTGGTCTCTAACTATTTGTTTTCCTACTCATAGTATGTGATGATATATTTTTCCATCTGAAAATTGACCTGGAGTTCCTGTATGAGTGCTTATTTATCTTTGAGGGAAATGGTTTTGCTCTCACTGTCATCATTTTCACTTAGGTCAACTAAGTCAAAATCTTGCTCTGTCTCATGGAGTTCCTCCTCCTACTGTTGGATCTCTGCCTCTGTCACTTCTTCCTTACCCTTATGTACCTACTTTGCTGATGAGGAAGGCAAGTCCCCTCCCACAATCTGTGGGGCAAACACTTGCCTATGCCCTCTCTGATAGGTATGTGCCAAAGTACCCAAGCCAGCCCTTTTAGGTTTGCTTATCTCACCATGTCCAATGTGCTCTTGCTCTATGCCTTCATCTCTGCTAGGTGATTGAATAGGTTCATGAAATGGTGATGATGTAGGTGATGGTGTGGATGAGTAATTAGATGAGGGTGAATGATATATGGGCTAAGATGGAGGAATGGAGGTTGATGGATGAGATAATGAAGGGATTCCTTGAATATTTTGAGGAGATGTATGAGTGAATCATACATCTTTGGTTGAATCATACCATCTGGGTGAAGATTGGATCCAAATCTTCATCAAATTAACAGGGGGCAGCCACCATTGCATGAGACTCAGCATGGGGTTAAACATACAAGAGTTAAAAAAGGAAATACATAACCAACTTGGAATACCCACAAAACACCAGAACCTGATTTGTACAGGTCGTAGTCTACAGGACCATCTCACCCTACAGGAATATGGGATCTGTCATGATACAACCATTTTTCTTAATCTGAGACTGCGCGGAGGATGCAATGGATCCAGCTCAAAGACTCCAGGCTCCTTTCGAGATGCAGTCAAGGGGAAAGAAAAAATGCAGCACAAATCAGTGTCACCACCAGAGCAACCAGGTCCATATATAGTGGAACAAAAACTGGAATCCCCAACGCTCCAAGTTACTATGCCAGAGGTAACTGAACTTCACACTGAACTCTCTAAAAATGCTGTCATATGTAGATTTAATGGTTTCTGGCCAAAATCCGATGCTCTACATCAATGGATTTACTCCTGCTGGACACCAGACTGTGATATACACCTATGTTCAAAAGGATTTTTCATTGTTAGTTTCCACACAGAAGAAGAACGGGATAGTATCATCAATGAGGGGCCTTGGTTTTGGGGTAATGCTGGCCTTTTTATTACCCCTTGGTTCGCTGATTTTGATGCAAACACTATGAAAATTTCAACAATGCCTGTTTGGGTGAGGCTTCATAACCTCCCATTACACTTCTGGCATCATATAGTATTATCTGCCATTGGAAATTCCTTGGGGAAATTCCTAAAAATTGATGAAGACAGAGTTAGCAGAGGAATCTTCTCATTCGCCAGAATTTGCGTTGAAGTGGACCTGAGTCAGGGGTTGCCTGATCATATTACATTGAACTATAACAACACTCTGAGGACTCAACCCCTTGACTATGAGAACACTGCATTCAGATGCCGCAGATGCATGCAAACAGGACACCTCCAATATACTTGCCCACTGGCCAGAAAGAACCCCAAAGGAAACAAGAAACAACAAAAAAAGCCCAAAGGGTGGCAGCATACAGATCTGATGGAAGAAGAGGACAGACAGACAGAACATACAAAGAACCAAGAGGAACCTGATATAAATATGGAACAGAATGGTACATAGGATGCCAATGCCCCAGACCCTCAAATGGGGCCAAACAATATACACCAGCATCAAGAACCACAGCTGGAAGTTAGTGGCATAAAAAGAACTCATGGATCTGAAGGATCAGAATCCGACAAAGAACTTCCATTGAACACACAGGAGAACCTGCAGGCCATCATTGTACCCCCTCCTGACTCTCAGGGTTGGCGTAGGGTGGAGAAGAAGAAGGGCAGAAAAGTATAGGCTTGCTGTTTTTTATTTTATTTTTCCTTTTTATTATTGTAATTGTCCTCCTCATGGACAGCTATCTGCATATGCTCTAAGCATCTACAACATGTAATTTATTTCATTATGAATATAAATTACGGATTTTTCCACGAAAAAAAATTAACTATATATATATATATATATATATATATATATATATATATATATATATCATTAATTTGACTACATATTGGAAAATATATTTAAACATCACATTATTTAACCCCCTAACAATATGAACCCAATACACCTTCCCAATTTAAAAAACCCCTACCTTCACTAGATATTGAGGTATCCATTTTTCATTAACATTTTTTAATACTCCTTTATATTTTCATTAAATTTGAGCTTCATTCTTTATACTCACCAATATTAAAACCCTTTACCCCCTATTATATGCTCAATATATTATGCCATTTTTCTCTCAATATATATCCCACAATATGAATGCACGTGGTATGGTATTTCTCCCCTAGATAAGCCCTCGTGTTCCATTCTCTCTATGAATCATTTCAATCAAATATTTGATATTGTTTCAAATGTTGAAAAAATGATTGGAACGAAAACTATAAACATTTGAGATTATGTTAATTACAAAAAAAAGTATATTGAAATGTTCAATGTCCTACTAAATTACAGTAAAATTACTTGGAAATAACACTTACCTTAGAAAATAGGTAGAATTCGCTTGTTGAGCAGTTGCGATGTTGAGATATTTTCTCAACAACCAATATCTTAGTTTAGAAATTGTTAGATCTGCTAAGCATTATATATGCTTAATGTAATTGTGTGATCAAGATGTAATAGACAAAATAATTTTTGTGTGGTGTACATTTTTTGTTTTCTTTCTTCGTATCAGAGTTTGTAGCTCTGGGTTAACTCCTCATGGGAGAGCCTAGGAAAATATGAGAGGAGTAATTAAATTATTCGAAGATCAAGGTGAGCGGCGGTAAGCTAGTGCTTGAGTAGTTTGTTTGCATGTAAGAGAGCATTGATTTCATTCCCCGCAAATGTTAAGAGGGAGGGTATTACTACTAACTCTTTCCACCACGTTCAAAGTTCCCATAGCGATCTCTTCAATCAATGGATGATTGTTGCTAGCTCAAGGGTTATTTCCTATGCCCATCAGATAGGTACATTGGCATGAAATATCTTAAATTATAAGAGGTTGAACTTTATATTACTATGCTTCCATTTTAAAGTTTGCACTGCTGGCAAAACGATCAAGTAGCTAGGGGTGGATTCAACTCCATAGCCAACAAATTTAGAGATGATGTAAATTTGAATATAAATTTTATTTGTGATGGTTTTTTTTTTTAGTGATCCATTTGTCGAGGCACATTTATATTAAAAATATGGGTTCTATAACCCTTATCAAATAAAAATCATGATTATTTAATTTGAAACACCATTATAGTGCAAAGCTATAATTTTTTTTACATAGATGGTTAAGAGGAAGTCTTCACAATTTTCTGCATCACAGCCTCATTGATTCATGCCTATCATCTGAAATCCAAAAAATATAGCCAACAGTTTGATTTGTCACATGAGTCAGTCCCCACAAATCATTGTTGCCGAGAGATAAAGCCAGTTTCCATATCTATCATAAGAGTGAGGTCCCATGGATTACTGTTGTTGAGAAGTAGAGCTAGTGAACGAGATCTGCCACAAGAGTCATAAACAGTGGAGCCAGTGCAGAGGTAATAATTTAATAGTAGTTGCTTATTTTAAATATGGAGTAAATAGTAGTTCAAAAATTCAATGGGTCAAACTTATATACTTGGAAGGTGAAAGTCCAAATGAATTTGAGGAATAAAAAATTATGGAGCCTAGTAAAATGATTAGAATCAACACCCCAAGGTCCAAAACAATTAGTTGAATGGAAGAAAAGCGAAGAGAGAGCTAAGTCTATTATAGGACTATCTTTGTCAAATTCAGAACTTCACCTTATAGACTTAAGAAAGTCCTCTTCACAAATATGGGAACACTTAACCAAGATATTTGGGGACAATGCTGCAAATGCAAAAATTTCCTTGAAATTTCAATTATTGAAACTCAAAATGCATAATGGGGTATCATTGTCTACACACGTATATGATCTAAAATCACTCATAAGGAAACTAGAGGAAATTGAGGTAAAAATAGAAGAAGAAGACGCTAAGACTATTTTGCTAAATAACTTATCTTCAAATTATGATACTAATATCTTCACCTTAAGTCAATTTTCCTCTTGATCATTAGATGAAATGATTGCAACACTCTTAGTAGAAGAGAAGAGGATAAAATCACATAACACAGAGGACAACTGATATGATGAGATGGCATTATTCTCAAATGGTAGAGTCAATAAAAACAGGAACTCAATAGAATGCTTTTACTATTGGAAAAATGGACACACAACCTTCAATCGTAAAATTCATGCCAAAGATCTCTTAAATGGAAAATTAAAGGACTCGGCCAACATAGATACCATTGAAGACTTGCCAGAGGCCAACCTTGAAGACTTCTCAAATTGTGACAGTGATAATGAATGTAATACAGAGCCTCTCATGCATTTCTAGAACAACTGTTAGTTATAGTATTAGTTAGATGTTATCAATGTGTGTATGTGTGTGTGAAGAAAGGTTAGTTGCATAATTGACTGTTGTATAAGATTTTTACTTAGATAGGTTATCTATATAATTGGAAGTGTGTATTTCAATTCATACTACTAGGATGGAAACTTGTCCATAGAGATATTCAACATCTTGGAAATTCTTCGAGGTAGTCAAGAAATGTAAATTTTAGGAATCTCATCAACGATGGTCAGAGGCAGGTATGTTTCAAATGGAGGTCAAGTGGTAGCTCATATAGGAATGGAAAAAAGAGCAGTATCTGCAAGATCCCAGAGTGAACGTAATTGTTTACGAAGAACATATTAAATTCATGTGATTTATATGTAATTTGTAGCTTATGTAATAATGTAAGTGTTAAGAGGTGAACTTAAAAATAATGCTTACTTTAACAAATAGGTAGAATCAGTTTGTTGAGCAATTGGTTTGTTGAGATATTTTCTCAAAAACCAATCTCTCAATTTATAAATTGTTATATTTGATAAGAATTATATATGTTTAATATAATTGTGTGATTAAGATATAATAGACAAAATTATTTCAGTGTGGTATGCAATTTATGTTTTCTTTATGAATTATCGTAATACAACATCATTTTGGATAAATGTAAGAAGCGATGGTCATTACTCTCTGTTGGATAATTTCTTAAATTATTATAAAAATAGAATCATTTAACCTTTAGAATGGATAATAAGAATGTTTCCATGTTATTTTACCCATGTGTATGCTATTTGGCATTTAATATATTATAAAATGTGTTAACAATTGGGAGGTGATTGATTGGTATCATTTGGCATTTCATATTATTACGTAATTTCTTAATCTTTCATTACATGGTCATATTGACATATTGTATGAATCCTCCACAAACAAATTATGAATGATTTGAAAGTAATTTTAATGAAATACATTTAGTTTTTATTTCTTTACTTTGTTCCTCTATCATGAAAGGAATTTCACACATATAATATCAACTACATTAATTTAAATAAACCTTCATAATCCTTATTACTTTATTACCTTAAACCTGTTGGAATCAGATGCACATAAGACACAACAATTAACGTGGTTCACCCAACCAATCTGGGCTACGTCCACACAACATAGGCATCGACAATTTTATTATTCAAACTGGAGATTACATAATGAAATCCTCACAAAACTCTCACCCTCTTAGCAAACCATCCGAATGGTTGCCTGTTATATAGCATAGAGAATCTAACAGCCTCATTAACTCCGTCACATCAAATATAGGAGGCATTAACTCCCTCCCAACAACCTGGAGCTAATCTAGGACCTGAATTCTATTATTGTCATCAGCTGAGATTTTTCCTATTTTGCTACAAACAGAAAATCTCAACAATCTCCACCTTGACAACAATTCGCCTGATGCCCTGTTATTATTATTTTATCTTTTCTGCAAGCCAAGAGAAGCCAAACACCAGCGTAGCTTCTCCAACAAAACTGGTTTCGTGAACATGTCTGCACAGTTCTCCTTTGTATGCACCTTTTCAAGAGAGACTCCCCTTTCACTGATAACCTGTCTTACAAAATGGTACTTAATTGGAATATGGTTTGATTTACTATGATAGGCCGGATTCTTAGCCAAATGTATTGCACTTTGACTATCACAAAGTAACCTGATGTTGTCATGTAACCTACCAAACTCACCAAGCAAACCTTTCAACCAAACTGCCTCTTTGCAAGCATGAGAAGCAGCAATGTATTCTGCTTCAGTAGTGGATAAAGCAACAATATTCTGTCGCTTTGACATCCAGCTTATAGCTCCACCTGCAAGAGTAAAGACGTACCCTGAAGTTGATCTTCTCTTATCCAAATCACCTGCAAAATCGGAATCAACATATCCGCAAACAAATTCACTACTCTTATTATAAGAAATACAATAACTACTTGTGCCTCTCATATACCGAAGCACCCATTTCACTGCTGACCAATGTTCTTTACCTGGATTTGCCATGTACCTGCTGACAACTCCAACTGCATGTGAAATATCTGGTCAAGTACAAACCATCGCATACATTAAACACCCTACTACATTGGCATATGGAATTCGAGACATATAACCCTTTTCTTCATCTGTATTAGGACATAAACTAGAAGAAAGCTTGAAATGGGAAGTTAAAGGGACTGACACAGGCTTCACATTATTCATACCAAACCTCAAAAGTATTTTCTCAACATACTTTTGTTGTGATAGCCACAGCTTACCATTACTCCTGTCTCTGAAAATCTCCATGCCCAAAATCTATCTTGCCGCTCCTAGATCTTTCATATCAAACGTCCTTGCCATCTGAGTCTTCAACCTATTGATTTCTTCAATGCTTTTGCTTGCTAAAAGCATATCATCAACATACAACACTAAGATAATGAACATGCCATTATTTAACTACTTAAAGTAAACACAATGATCATATTCACTTCTTACATATTTCTGACTCAACACGAAACAATCAAACTTCTTATACCACTGCCGAGGTGACTACTTTAGGCCATATAATGACTTCTTGAGCCTGCAGACAAATTTCTTATTGCGATGCTGAACAAACCCTTCCGGTTGTTCCATATATATTTCCTCATCTAAGTCACCATGTAGAAATGCAGTCTTAACATCTAACTGCTGCAACTCTAAATCAAACAAAGCCACTAATGCTAACACAATTCTAATTGAAACAATTTTAACCACTCGTGAAAATATCTCATGAAAGTCTATGCCAGCTTTCTGAGAAAACCCCTTTGCAACCAGTCTCTCTTTGTACCTATCTTCTGTATCATTCACACCCTGTTTCACCTTGAACACCCACTTGCATCCCACAGTTTTCCTGCCTTTGGGAAGTTCAACCAGATCCGACGTGCCATTCTTACCTAAGGCCATCATTTCTTCCTTCATGGGTGCTTTCCATTTGTCACTATTTGAACCTTCTACAGCTTCCTGATAACACAAAGGTTCATCATCATTAGCGATCAAAGCAACTGAAGTAACATGATCATCATACCTTCTCGGAGGGCGTTTGATCCTTGTAGACCTCCTTAAGAATGTTTCTGGTGCTTCCACAATTGGCTGTCTATCATCTGTAGGAATTTCTTCATGATCTCCATCTGAGACCTATTCATGACTTCCATCTGAACCCTGTTCATAATCTGATTGTGAAACCTGTTCATGACTAGAATCTGAACTATGGTCGTTATGACTATCATTAGAAATGTTGTCAAACTGAATATGCTGGAAATCAGATACATCATCCTGTTTCAATCTATTATCTACATCTAACTGTACAAGAGAGGATTCATCAAACTTTACATCTCTGTTGAGGATGATTTTGTGGGTAGTAGGATCCCACAATATAAATCCCTTTGTTCCATCACCATACCCAACAAAGATATACCTTTTAGACTTTGGATCTAATTTAGTTCGCTGATGTTTAGGCACTAGAGCATATGCATCACAACCAAACACTCTGAGTTTAGAATAGTCACAAGGGTGTCCTTTCCATACCTCTTGCGGAACCTTGCAGCCTATCGCCATTGATGGAGATCGGTTTATCACATAACAAGCTGTTGCCACTGCTTCTGTCCACAAATCCTTTTGCAACCCGGCGTTACTCAGCATACACCTTGCTCTCTCTAGAAGAGTCATGTTCATGCGTTCAACAACTCCATTTTTCTGAGGAGTATAAACCGTGGTCTTATGCCTCTCGATCCCTGCATCCTTGCAATAGCTGTCAAACTCCTTGGAAGTAAACTCACCACCATTGTCAGTTCTTAAACACTTTATTGTTCTACCAGTGTTGTTTTCTACCAATGCTCTAAACTGCTTGAAAACTGAAAAAACATCAGACTTTCTCTTCAACATGTAGACCCAGACCTTCCTAGAAAAGTCATCAATGAATGATACAAAATATGACGAGCCACCATATGACGCTGTAGGGGCTGGACCCCAAACATCTGAATGGATATAATCAAGTATGCCTTTACTAGTATGTTTGCCTGTTTTAAACTTTTGTTTACTTTGTTTACCAAACAGACAATGTTTACAGAAATCCAATTTTCCAGATCTTAGATTAGGAAGTAACTTTCGGTCAGCCAAAATTTTCAATCCTCTTTCACTCATATGCCCCAATCTTTGATGCCATACGTAAATGGAACTACTGTCATGTTCAAACACAGACACATGATCTGACCCAGTTCTACCTTCTAACTGAAATAGATTTCCTACTTTATTAGCTTTCATAACTAGTAAGATGCCTTTGTAAATTTTCATTACTCCACCTTGAATTACAGTTTTATATCCATTTGAATCAAGTGCTCCTAATGAAATCAATTTTTTCCTTAAATCTGGTACATGCCTCACATCAGTTAACATTTTTGGTTGTGCCATCAAACATTTGTAGTTGTACACTTCCTATTCCAACAATACTGCACGTGACATCATTACCCATGTACACGACTCCATCATCAACTGATCTATATGTTTTAAACCAATCTCTATGTATACACATGTGGTTAGATGCCCCAGAATCTAACAACCAATGTTGATCATGCTTTGAAACATTAACAGACAATACCTCATCACTCATACCTGAACCAGATACTGAACCTGTATCTGTGGTGTTGGCTTCCTTTTTTTCTGTCGAAGAGCCTTCTTTAGTAGCCTGCTTTCGCTTCCAGCAATCCTTTTTCAGATGTCCAGCCTTGCCACAATGCCAGCACTTCACCTCGGGCTTCTTTCCTTTGGACTTCGAACGAGAGTCACTATGCTTTCCCCCGGAGTGTCTCTCTCGTGAGCGACCTCTGGCCATCATTACCTCTGATGTAGAGGTGTCTGCATTCGACCTCTTCCTCATCTCCTCATCCAACAAGGCTCCAACAACATCGTCAAACTCAAGGATATCTGATGTACTAAAGCTTATGGAAGTAACAAAGTGATCCCACGATTCGGGCAATGAACATAATAGAGTTATTGCCTTATCCTCTGAATCAAATTTCACATCTAGACTGTCTAATTGCACCAGTAAGGTATTAAAAACATTCAGGTGATCAGCAATTGAGGTACCTTCTTTCATCCGCAAACCGTAAATCTGTCGTTTCAGGAGAATCTGATTTGTCAAATATTTCGTCATATAGAGCTTCTCAAGCTTCGACCACAAGCCTGCGACGGTTTTCTCTGACACAATGTTGAACAGAACATCGTCTGCCAAACATAACCGAATTGCGCTTAGAGCTCTATCATCCATCTCATCCCATTCATCCTCCGTCATGGAAGGAGGCCTTTTGTTTTTCCCCAACAGTGCTTTCGCCACACCTTGTTGAACCAGCAGATCGTGCATCTTTACCTTCCAGATCTCAAAATTATTCTTGCCATTAAATTTCTCAATTTCAAACCGGCCACTTTCAGTTTTCGCCATTTTGTATCAAAAAACACAATAATCTCCAATATCCAACTTTAAATACCAGCAATAGAAAAAACTGCCTATGCCTTTAAAAAACAAGCAACTATCTGCCCTTTGTAAGTCGCATACATATATCTGCCATATGCCTATGCTTAAGAAAAAACTTCAATATCCCAGCACATATACCAGTTTCGGGAAAGACGCTTCACCAGCGCTCCACTCAACAGTATTAACAAACCAGACTCGACGCTGGAGTACACAACAACAATGAATGAAATGCTCAGCTGCACTGTAATACGATCCAGCGTCACAGCAAACACCACGCACCCACAGAAATTCGATATGGTTCAGATGCATATAAGACACAAGAATTAACGTGGTTCACCCAACCAATCTGGGCTACATCCACACAACATAGCCATCGGCAATTTTATTATTCAAACTGGAGATTACATAATGAAATCCTCACAAAACTCTCACCCTCTTAGCAAACCATCCGAATGGTTGCCTGTTATATAGCATAGATAATCTAACAGCCTCATTAACTCCCTCACATCAAATATAGGAGGCATTAACTCCCTCCCAACAACCTGGAGCTAATCTAGGACCTGAATTCTATTGTTGTCATCAGCTGAGATTTTTCCTATTTTGCTACAAACAGAAAATCTCAACAAAACCTTCATAATCCTTATTACTTTATTACCTTCATATTTTTGTTTGTTAATGTTTTTTTGGAGAAATATTTTTCACTTTGTTGATTTCTTCATATTATTCAACAATAGATTATAAAAAATAAAAATATTATATTTTTATGTTAAAGTAGAGATGTGCTTTGAAAATGTTGTTTCATTTCTAACCTTTTGCACTTTTGGGAGTAAATGTGTTGTACCATCCATAATCAAAATTCTATGTGAACTTAGTTCAAGTGGAATGGTTCATTATTTATTTCCCCAGTAGCATGGGTTAAAGTCTCAGAGACATGTTGGCCCTTGTGGAATTGGTGAAATATTGGTTCTACCAGTTGGAATAGTGATTGTGCTTAGTGGAATGTACTCATTAAAGTTAAAGAAAAATCTATAAGTTATGATGTTTTAATCACTGAGACAACTTAATTGGCAATTTCCATGTTATGAAGTTTCACATATACCATGTAATTCAAAGTTCAAATGATCCTTGGCCAAGCCAACCAAAATAGAATATCCTATAAATTTAATATCTTTTAATATAAATTTAAATACAATGTGCTTATCAAGAAAATAATTAAAATTTAAAATAATTTTTAAAAATATACAAATACAAATCTCCAATAAATTTAATATTTTTTAGATTCAAGCTATATTCCCTCGATGATGATAAGGTGTCTATCACCTAAATTCCTTTAGTAAACTGGTAAATTAGTTAAAGACCATGTGCGATTAAGAATATACTTGGAATAATGGAGACATATAATGTGTTTTAGATTAGATGTTGGTTGAGATTATAGTTCATATTTAGTTCTTGGATCCTATTTATGAGGAAGTTGTTCTAACTCCTCAACAGATCTATTATCTTATATATGTATAAACATTATGATTGATTGCATAATAGTGTACTTTGCAGGCACTCTTCAGGTTAAGCTAGGTTCACTTGAGAGTTGCTCATTTCCTCCATATTCTCTCTTTCCTAAATTTAGTTGGTATAAGAGCTCAAGTTGGAGCTCAAGCTTAGGGTTGATTTTGTGTGGTGGTTGACTCTGTTGTGTGTTTGATCACCATTGAGAGGAGCCTGCATTCACTGTACAGATTGAGGGTTGGGGATAGAGTTATTTATTATTTAATTTCTTGGTGAAAGTCGATGGTGGGAGAGTCGATCTGTGTAGCGCTATGGAACAAACATGAATTCGGGAGGATTGGTACCCTGGAGAGCCGTGAATTAATCCATGCATCGCCTATGTGAGGGTGCGTGAAACTTTATCCTTAGTCATTACACATCTATTCTTTCCTGTCTTGTCATCGCAGTCTACGTCGGGAAAAATTACAGCAAAAAAAGTAACCAACATCTGCACGCGTGAGACGAATTATCTCCTTCGCAATAAGGAAAAGCTACAAAATTCACCAGATTCGCCGATTAAAGTATCTGAGAGGCCTGTAACACTAGAGGATAATAAAAATAATTATAAGTTGGATTTTCTTAGCCCTAAAATGATCAACGCTTGCAGCCTAGAGATTGAGCCAACTAAAGTATTACCTAATAACGTGGAAGAATCGAATGGTAAGTGATTGGTACTGCTATTGATTGGTGAGGCGATATGTGCATGGAGTGGTCTAACGTGGTTCAACAACAAGCATTGGTTTGGTTCATAGCCAAAAGTGGGAGCCTGGGTTGTTCGAACTACAGTTGTCGTAGAGGCACAGTCATTAAAAAGAAACATCTTTTTTGAGTATTTTTTCTTAACTCATCATTTCGATACGGAGAATGACTATATTTATTTCTAGAAGAGTTGTCATACTCTTTGTTTTTAGAAGAGTTGTGACCTATATTGTATTGCTTACTGTTTGTAATCAACAGAAGTGGTTGGACAGCCGTAGGAAAAATTCAACATTGTTTTGGTGAATTTACAGTAATTGGAGACCCAAAAGTCGGAAGAGTTGTTTGATCCTAGAGTACGTGGAAGAGATGTTAGAGCATTGTTCAAAGTTTGAGAGCATTGCTTGAATTACATGAAATGTGTAGCAAGCGTATCTTTTGAAGTTTCCTATTGACTTGGTTTCATTAGCTTCTTTTGAAACTGTGAAGGTTGAAACTATGTCGTTAGAAATTACAGCCTCCTTCAAGAGTGAGTAAAGCATGGAGTTAGACGGCCTCACCTACTTGAGTCAGGATATGCCATATCACCAAGAGTGGAATGTTTTCGGTGCGTGGCTAAAAGAGTTTTGTTGTGTGTCAAACAACTAGGTCGAGCCCTTTCTTCTTCATTGGAACATAGGGGCCAAGGAACTGCAGTTCTTCACCATATTTAGTCACCGCTAAGTACCAGGGCCTCTTGATAAAACTGTGCAAGAGGAGTGAGCCCGATACTACGTTGCACTATGCTAGAGAAAGTTGTATTTGGAATGGAGGAGCCGTTTATCTCCTCATTGTTTCTCACATTTGTGATTTGGCTTCGAATATGCATTATCGCAAACTTGTTGTACCACAAAGTGTTGTGTGTATTCATAATCTCTAGGTGAAGGAAGATTCACCTGGAGAGATGCATAGTTTATTTATATTTTGTCTCCTGACAGTGCATCGAGTTGTGGAAATAGATGTGCGGGAGTCTGATCTCCAAAGTGCATTTGATATCAGGTAAAGATAAAGTGGTCTGACAAGAGGTGTCTATGTCAGCATTTCAAGGGTGACATGAGAAGTGCACTTGTATTTTTGCACATAGCTCGACGTGGTCAAAGGCGACCCAATCTACAACTACATCATTGTGGACAAGCCCAATCCACTAATTATTAAATCTACTGATGCAATTATTATACCTTGAGGAAGTCAAGTGCCAAAAGCACAATAGATGCATTGTGATTGTTACATCAAAAAATGTTTGTGATTAGATGGGTGGATGTGAGCAGTGATGGGTAAACAAAGGAGACTCAAGAAGGGCGGAAGAGAACTAAAATAGAATGTGAGGAAGAGTCAAGGTGCAGTATATTTTTAAGTTGAATATGAAGTGTTTCGAGTTGAAGCTGAAGGATCTAATGTTAATCACAATGGACATCTAGATCAACGCACTAAAGAATGTGATGAAATAGATGAAATCGTAAAAGTGTTAATGCAAGATCTACCCTCTTTCTTAGGTATAAATTATGAAATCTGGGAAACTAAAATGAAAACAATATTATGGAAGGTATATTTATTGAATTATGTTGAAGAGGATTTTGTTAATTCGAACCATTACATCATATAACATACGCATTAGATGAAAACATCTTATTCACTATACTACATGAATATGGTGAGATTTAAAATGCAAAAGTATTGTGGGATATTTTAGAAATTAAGTACAGTTTGAATGAGGCTGAAAAAATGAAAATATTATTCATGAAAATGATGATTGTGCTTTCAGTCTCATAATTGATTTTGAAATTAAAGATGGCAACATTGAAGCTGCAATGGTGGATGATGAATGTGTGCCTATAGTTTACATTGAAACATGTGATGATGAAGAAACAACCATTGATGTAGAATCTGAATTTTCTTATGAAGAAATTATCTCTAATGCAGAGACGTATGAAGTCAAATTTGATGAGAACTATGTATCTCATGAAGAGTGGTTCAATGTGATGCATGAAAATCATCTTATTGATGAGTTGTTGTTTGGTGCAAAGAGATTATTACCTCCATACACAAATCAAATTGAAGACAACATATTTGCAGAAACATAATTGATTAAAGAGGTTTAAGACATGAAACAACTAACTATGTCAGAAAAGGAAGATGAAGAAAGGAAATCTCTCTTAAAAAAGTAGGATGCCAAGAATCAATATAAGTCCCAATAGCCTTCAACAATTTTGAATACGAAGAATGTTAACCCACAATAAAAATCAAGAAAGAGCAGATTAAGAGTTCAAGTGTTCCATCTTTGGCAAAGAAAACGTAAAGAAAAGGAGAAACTTCACCACTATCTTATGTCAAGAAAGGTGAACCTTCCACCCAATATCGTATCATCCATATCACAAAAATTTGATTAAAAGCAATGGTTAACATTTCCCAATAAGACACTGCTAATGCAAGACCTCCGATATTCCATTTTGCTGATTTTATGATAAAATTACTTCTCCAATATTGCGATGTATACACAACCTCGGACCTGATACGATAGTTAAAATCATTTTTAAAAGACATCGCATTCATTCATAAATCACTATTTTGTTGGGGCATATGTTTAAAAGTATTGATGTCTCGGATCCGATATGAAATTAAATCCATATAATGAAATAATCGTGTCCATTCTTCATCGCACATCACCGTATCAATGATGTTACATCCCATATTCAAATCTTCTGATTTTTTTATTTCTTATCAAATTCAAATCAGGTCCCACCAATGAGCCACATCATCTATCGCATTCCTGCATATCGCAAGAATACTATCGATATTTCATTTTCTTAACCACCGTGATCTGTCAATATGCCTATTCTCTGATATTGTAATCGCTTCATCACATTTTTCTATTACATATGCTTGTATCTCAACCCCGTTATTGCAATGCTTCTATCACATCGAAAAACTCAAATGACACCTTGCTTTGACATCCTCCTATGCAATAAACTCTAGTATATGCCTCTCTACCTTTATCTTTTAACTGTTGTATAACACTCAATCCCATATCGACAAAAGGTGAATCTCACAGTTTGAAGTTATGCATGGTAAATAAACTTGCGATGCGAAACATCCAATGAGGCGTTGTCCTGTATAAAAGAACTTAAAGCACTCTTGGGTGGCCGTTGTGGTAATTTAGAAATTCATAAGAAATTTGGAACATGGCTAAATCATTTTTTATTTCTCTTATATTTGGGTTTTAGATATCACTCTATATTTAATATATGAAATTCAAGACCTCTCCATCCTCACATATGTATTGCATTGTCTTGGATTTGGTCTTGATTCTAAACAATTTACGAAAATTATGGAGTTGATATAAAACTTGTAATATTAAGAGAACATTCATCGTTGCGATTCTTTAAGAAGCATATCTTCATTCTAATTTCTAATGGCTTTGGTTTACTGATGATTCATTGAACATGAAACTTTGTTTTCTTTTAGTTTACTGCTCACTTTAGTATATATTTAAAAAATGATGATTTTGGGTTAATAATATTACATTTAGTTCAAACTTCTTCACGCTTTTAATTCTAATTAAAGGAAAATGTTATCTAGTATTGGAGAAGATGATATCTTTCAGATAAGATTAAATGAAACTCTCCAATGATAAGTTTCATGTGCCAATTTTCATTACTTTACTTTTGTTTTTAGTTTCGTTTTTTATTTTTTGCTGATCCTTAACTCTGTCTTTACAGGTCTTTAAGAACCTCTTAAACCTCTACCAGATCAGTGTCGAATTTCATTATCTTTTATTCAGTTTGCTTTTATATTCTTGAAAGAAGTAGTAATAATCCTCATCGAATCAACTAAACTGGGGAGTTTTTGAACCTTTAGTCTGTTTCTTTAAGCACTAGCTTTATTTAAAAAATGTTTAATATGTTTTTTTCAGGTTTTTCTTTGAAACAATAAAATTTTTAACAAGCAAAGAATTATTTTCTATCATCACTACTATTCACCCTCTCCATCTTTTAGAGCCTCATTTTTTTTTATAACTTTGCAAGATAAACAAATTTTAATCTGAACATAATAAGGAACATACACATGCTTATTTTCTTTTATCTCTTTTGTTGAGACATTTGTATAAGCAACCTTGTTGTAATTATCTTTTAAATTTGGATTTTTCTTTCACCTTTCACCTTCTTCATTTTTATTTTTGTTTGTTGATTTGTTTTCTTACTTTAGTTTGAGAATTATTTTCCTTTTGTTTTTTCTTTTGTTCTGATTTTGATAACTCTACCATGAGTTATGTGAAAATCCTTTTTCCTCACCCGACAACAATTAGCATACATGGGAAATCTCTTAACTCTATCCATTTCCGTGAATTTTATTTATCATTAAAGGCAAATCCTTATGGAACCATAAGATCATTTCGCTTTAAATCTTTTTCATGAAGGAACACACCTCCTTACTAAGTGATATAGTTTACTTTTTCAAGGAGAGAACTAATTTGAGTTTAACACAATGAATCCTTCCCAACCCTCCACATAAAAGCCTCTCATTTATACTTCTTGGGAAAGAATTTGGAGTAAAAATTATGAAAATATTATGTCCATTAAACATAAATCTATATTACCATCCCACCTCTTTCACTCAAAAACATCATAAACTAAAAGATTTCAAAATGTGCTTATCAAAAGGGTGATTAAAAGAGGAAGCATGGGAAATACAAGTAAACCCGTCGAGGCTATGGACACTCACTAGCAGTAGGACTAGGTTCGTATGACATAAAAGACAACTTCACTAAGGCATTGTTCAGGCTTGCTGGTAGTGAAGTGATGTCAAAGAAAATCATAAAATGAATATATGTTTTATCAAAAACTCCTATCTCTACCTTCTTCTATTTTTATATGAGGTAGTTTTAAAATAAATTTTCCTAAATTTGGATTTACGACTTTTACTCGAATCTGTTTTGAGTACTTATCTTTGGAAACTCATATTACTTAATCTATTTATGTGGGACCTATGGAAATATGTTACTGCTAGACGATTTCGTGATTTCTATTATTTTTAACCTTTGGGTAAATTAAAGTTCTTTATCTTTAACTAGAGATAACTGGTTATTTCTACTGTGTCGTCATTGTTGTAGGGAAAACCCAATGCCCCCCATTAATTCAAACAATGGGGACCCTTTCCACTAGTTTTTGGCTAAACATCCTTTATGATTTTCATTTAAGTTAATTGTCTTACAATTTTGTCATTTTTTCATTTTCATCATACTTCTATTTTCATTTTTTCATTGAATTCAACTTTTCACTAGCTTTCCATCGTTACTTGTTTCACCTCATTTGGTCAATCGTTTTATAAATGGCACTCTTTTGAAGTTTGATCATTTTCTCACCTGAGCTAAAAATGTAAATAAATGTATTATATTTCAATTTTTGCAATTATAGTAATCATTCATTGTAGATATTAACTTTTAGTAATATTTTACTATTTTTTTCACTAACGGTCCTACAAAATGATCCAGTTAAGTTGTACAATAAATGAAAACACATTTCGGGATCTTGGTAATTTACTCCAATTTGTTATTTTAAAATAAATTGTCAAACCCAAAACCTAAAATTGCAAAGTGGTTGTAGTCCAATTTATAGGATTATTAATTCACGTGGGCCTCACTTCTCACCAAATCCTCTCTTCCAAAATCCCAAAATTAAAAAAATGCTGAAATAAGAATTTCAATGTGATATTGAGATATCGAATATCGCAAAAAACTCAAACACCTCATTTAAAAAACTTGCGACCACCGATTTAAAATTTTATGCAATGGGGTAAAAGTTTTAATATAAAGTTTTTATTGACCTCCTTATAACTCACCCACCCTCCACCTCACTATTCCACTCACCTTCCTTATCACTCCATCCTCTCTTCATTAACTCCTCCACTCACACTCCTCATTATGACTACGTAAATGGTTTGTATTTGAAATGGATTGATTCCTCAATTATGACTACGTAAATGGTTTGTATTTGAAATGGATTGATTCTAATGGTTTGTGTTATTAATGGAGTAAAATTGATCCTAATGGTTTGCATAAAATGTTAAAATAGAATAAAATATTATAATATAATATAATTATATTATAATCTTAATATAATTCAAATTATAATATAAATATTATATAATAATATTTTAATTATTAAATTTTGTTTAATTTTTTTAATTAAAATTGTAATAAATTAATAACATAATTAGAATTAATTATTATTAATTAATTAATATTAGTATTCTAAATTAAGATTAGAATTTAATTAGAAATTATGATTTTTAGCCCAAGAAGCAGAAAGTCCAGAATTATGGCAATTTTAATACACCAACTTTGGAAGCTCATAAATGGAGTTTTACTTGTCCAAATGAGGTCCAGTATGGCTCATTGGAAAGATAAAATTATGGAGAATATTTCTAAAGTAGTTTCATTTCTATATTTGATCACTTAATGGGTCTAAAATTATGCAGAAGCTCAAGCTCTGAATTTTTAAACAAAATCAATTTTCTGAGTTTTATTTTTTGCATTCTCATTTGCCCATGACTTCTTCTAAGTGTTGATCCATTAGTCAATGTTCGCGTTGACCAATTACACTGACACATGCATCAATATAAATCTATGATTTCTTTCTAAACTGTTTATTTAATTAAATTTGATTAGATATGTTTTAATTTCAGATTTAGTGTTTTGATTTTATTTTGGCATTTAAATTTTGTTTTGATTTTTTTTGCAGGAAAACAATTGAAGATATGTATAAAAAAAAATCTTAGTCAATTTGAATGCTCCAGCAATAGAAGAATATAATTTTGGGCCAATGAAAATCGATGGAGTTGATTTATTCTTCAACAAACTTTCTTGTTGAGAATTCTTTTGTAAATATTATAAATAGCAGATTGTAGAATGTAATAAGGGCTTCTCTTCTCTGCAATTCTGGAAATCTAAAAGAAATTATGTAATATGGATTTAGAGTTCTAGGTGAGAGGAAAGAAAATCTCAAATCTGGGGTTATTGATGGTTTTTTTTGCATTCTAGATTATGTATGGAGAACAGAACTAGCAGTACTATAGTTCTCGTTTTAACAACAGAAGTTCAAGCAATGTAGAAGACTGTTGGAGACCAGAGCCAAAGAAATGGATTTAATAAATTGATATTTCTAATATTGTTGTTCTAAATACTAGTTTCATTTTATGATGGCAGGAATGTGTCATTTTATTTATATTTGTGCACTGTTGTTAGTATGAGTAATTTGTCTCATTCATATGCTATTATTTATCTCTGCTCTTATGGGTTGAATTTTGATTTCTAAGTAACTATTTGCTCAAAAATTTGTCTTTTAATATTGATTTAAAAAATAATGATATTTTGTGAAATATTTCCTCATATTATTGTTTAATTATTCGAATTACTAATTTAACAATCAATATGATTTTGTGAACTACTTCCTAAATGTTGTTGGTTTATTATTTTAGATAAGAGGCCTCTGAATAGAATGTGTCTTAGTATTCATAGTGTCTGTGAATTAAACTACAATGTTAGCTTGATATTCATGATAAGCCATACATATTTAAATCCTGATCATTTAAATATCTTGCTCTCGGTTGGGTTACATCTATATATTCCTAATTGAGATAGGATTAGGACTTAGTTCCTTTTGCATTAATTTTAGAATAATTTTGCATATAGATTAATTCTACATTCCTAAAAGTCCTCTTCCCAAAGAGGCAAACTTTAGTTGTAGCTTAGGTCAGCCTCATATCGGCTTAAGGATCACTTTCTTGCCCGATCAACAAGAGGGCTAATCTGATCTCTCTTCTCCATTGGTCGATGAAAGTCATATTTTAAGTCATTTGAAGATTGAGAGAAGGTAACGGGACCTAGTTAAACTAGTGAGAACCACCATATCAAACGGAAAAGGAGCTGCTTTAAGGTCTGGATGGGTGGCTTTCCCCCATGTTATCGCAACGAATTTTGAGGCTTCAACACATCACTATAATAAAGCACACTCATAACCATCATATAACCAACAATTAAAACAAGGATATAACAGCCATAAAATCCACATATAAGCCATTACATTTACACATGAATTACCAAGGAGAAGTAACTCTTATTAATGCATACATAATCCAACCACATATAGGACTTCCATGAACCACCCGACCATAGATTGGCTGAACCAAATAATTGTTTAAGTCAATCACACCTGTGCCATATTCCAAGCATGAATCTAGGACTCATAACCAAAATTAACCAGGTCTTCCTGAGGTTATACCACCTCACCCTCATTAATAAAACCAGGCTTTACTGTAATCCCCACCAGATCACTAGGCCCTAAACAAGCATGGATGCCACTGGATTTTTTCACCTACACTGTGAGGAATTTTCCAATCTCCTAGTCTCTAGGCTATACCATACATCACTCCATACAACGGTCGATGATCCCTAGGTGTAATCAAGACTCTACCCTCCAGGATTTACCAAATATACTTCCATTCACCACCTAAGGATTCTAAGGCATGATAGAGGGCACCTACCTCTAGGCTTTACCATTTATCCCTCCATTCACCACTCGAAGGTTCCTAGTCCCACCGAGGTAACATAAAATCTGGCTTTACCACAGCCCATAGTTAGTTTTAGGGGCCACTACGCCAAGGCTTTACCAAAATCCACAATACGATTTTGGGACCACTAGGCCATGTTTTCTTTCTTTCATAAACCACCTCACTCAGTTTCAAATCCATCCAACAATCTACCTCAACCAAAAAAATGAAAACCCATCACACCATGGCTATCCATAAATGGCAAGGCAAGGTTGAAGAACATTGTCACAGCTAGAAAAACCCATGCCAATGATAGAAAGAGAACCAAATACACAAATGTGTGTACCATGCATGCCAAATCTAGCAAGGAAATCACACATGCAAATCCATACCCGGAAATAATCACTTTGCAGTTGCTTGATATTTCTCTTCTTTCCGTGACTCTTGCTTCCTCTTTCCTTGTTTTATTTTATTGATCCAATATTGAAGTGCTCCAAGAATAATTGTCCAAGAGTGTGAGAGAGGGAGAATAAAGAAAGAGTTCCAAAACTGAACTGACAAAAGGTAAAGCTGACAAAATGGTACCAACTAATCCTTAGACACATTTTTATTAATAGGGCCTCTATTTTATTCACTTTCCATTATTTTCTTTCATTCTCCTCACATGCAACATGTGACCTTTCATCTTGCTTTTATCCTAATTTCAATTATTTTCATAAATAAAATGCCAATTAATGCCTTATGCCTTTCCAAATCCTTTGTCATTTCTTTTTTCCAATTTCCTTAGCCATAATAAACCAAATGAACACCCGCACTAGGATGTTTTACCGAACATTCAACTTGAAATACGTGTCGTATGACCGTGGTTATTATTTTTCATTTATTAATTTTATTTACATGGAATTTTCACCAATTTTGTTACATAGAGAGTGTTTTATTAAAACAAGTAAAAAATAATGGGATGATAATTTTGCAAATTCTTTGGCCGACTTAACATTCATGTTCACAAAATAATTGGAAAGGGGCATAGAGATTTTTACAAAACATGCAAGTCAAAAATGATTTAACATGGATGATACCATCCATGCGACATGTAGAATGAAGATGCACATGCATCACTAAAGTCCTTTTCCTAGGAGTTACTGAAGGAAAAGGATCAACAAAAGGAAAATAAAAGAAAGAAAACATTGACAAAAAGGGAAAGTCTATGGTATACTAAAGGGTCGTTTCAAAATATAATTTAACAAGTACTTCTAACAAATAATTTGACATCAATGATGCCTTATCCCTCAGGGATGTCTGGATTGGATTCATCAACAATACATAGGATGGTGTCACTTTCAATTTGTTGTACATGAAGTTTGGCCGCAGGTTTAAATCTTCTTAAAAGAGATTAGGAAAATATATTTCCATGTGAAAAATAATTCAAGGCAAATATTGTTCACATTTAGATAGTCTAAGGTTATTTGAACAATTCTAATCCTTTAGGTGGCTCCAAAATTGAGTAAGAAATTTATGTGAAGGAAAAAGAGTAATAAAGAGTTGATAGAGAGACATAAAATTAAAAAAAAAAATGTTATGCACTTGAAGACATGTTGTGAAATTCTAAACAAAATCTTTTCTAGGAATTAAAAATGTTAGAAATATGCCAAGATATGTTCAATTGATAATAGATCATATTCTCAGTATGAAGGTAAAAATTTGAAGCATCATGGTTATGATAGTACACCGAAACGAAAATAAATTAATGCTCTCAGATAAAATTTGATTCCTAGGATTGGTAGTGTAGGTCTAAGGTGTCAGCATAGTATGAATAAGGGAATCGAGCTAGAAGAAGATGTAAAAAATGGAATAAGGAAGAAGCTATGAGGGTGCAATGTAAAAATGGACAAAGCATTATTTAGGTAATGAGTATACTCAGTGGAATAGATATATAGGTGATAGGTCATTCCAGGTGATAGAGAATTATGTTAAAATATGGTCCATTATATTGTATCATATGTGCCTTGGGGTATTATTGTTGCAACACAATGGATTTGTTTGTGCATTATGATATATCGTTGTATTATTAGTATATGTAGAACATTATATATATTGGTGCATTATTGTTCCAATGCATTGGTGTATTATTGTTATAGGTGTCTTAATATATGGCATTAATATTAAGCATCTAATGGAATAGATATTATTGCATTGATGTATATATGGGACTATGGTGTGGCTGCATAAATACCTGATAGCAACCACAACATAAATATATTTGAGAAGAATCAAATACCAAGCATCAAGGATTATAATAACTCCCATATAATTGCCACAACATCTATTATTATATGCTAAGAGAAAATCCTCTCTCTCATAGCACTCTTCCTCAGTATCTCCATTTCTAATTCAAAAGGCCATTTTCAACCTTTGATCTCTGAGCATCACGATTCTCCTATTTTTATTTAAGAAAGAAACTCCTTTTCCAAATATAAGGGTGTATGAATTAAAGCCTTGTTTTTCTATTTAAACAATAAGGTTAATACAAGAGTATGGACTTGTAGTGCACAATTAATGGAAAAGATAATCAAAACTATAATTAATAACATAATGTTACATATAAATACATGTAGTGTTGCGTCAAGATAGGTAGACTAACTTGGACAAACAATCACTTAGTTGAGAGAATATATCAACCACACACCAATCTAGGAAACATCTAGATCTAAAAATCTCCTAAGGAATAGGAACAAACTCCTTTACATAGAAAGAATCAAAATTGAGACAAGTAGGAATTATATTTTCCAAGTCGCCCCCTTAATTATTACGTGTCTCGATCTCAATCTATAAAGTATATTTGTGGTCTTGGTCTTTACAAACATAAATAAGAATATGTCAACGTACATATAAAGGAACAACCATCTATCGAAATGCATGGTGCCCAACCACTGCAACCACTAGTCTACTAGGATGTCCATAATATACATGGTTCAATCCACCATTATCTCCATACTTGTACATATACCTACAAATCCCCCTCCATCATCATCATCACGGGTTTTCCCAGATTACCCATACCCATGCTCTGGGTTTTATTGTCTTACTGTAAACCATGCCCAGGGTTTTGTCAGCTAACCCTAAACCATTCCTACAAGAATCCCTATCTACTTAACTCTCACATGTGGTTTCTGGATTACCACAAACCATCATTGCAAAGTGGTTTCCATCTTACCCCAAACCTGCACTTACATAGTGGTTTCTAGCTTACCATAGACTTGCGCTTACATACACTGTCACAAGTTGTTGTTGGATTACCACAAACCTACAATCACAAAGTGGATTTAGGAGTACCAGGAACTTCATGGGGGTACACATGCCTCATTATGCTTACATTACAGACTCCAACCCTTGGAGTTACCAGGTACATACTTTACAAATAACACTACAAAACATCCTAGACTTGCTTACTAATAAATGTATGTGACACATAATACACCATCATCATGAGTCTATTCCACAAACACACACAAACTTTAACTTATTTTTCCATCATCCTTTAATCTATGATGTATCTCTTTTGATGCCATCTTCAGTGACATGTTTTCATCATATCCTGCAACTTTGTGTATTGTTGGAATGAATAGTTCTAACACACACTCATAATTGTGAAAATAGTTGGTTAGACCAATGTCACTTCAATAACATCCAGAAATACCATGACACTGCATACTAATACACACAAAAATGTTTTTCAACTTGTGAAATCTAGTGAAACGTTGGCATCAATGGTTTTTCACCATAATATGCCAGCATCCTATGACATATAACTGTGAAAATCCTCATTTTTCTTCTTCACCCTTTGCACAAATCATTTTGGATCAATAACACCTATCTTATTCTTATGAGAGTTCATCACAGTGAAGAGATATGCCAAGCATGTCAGGATATTTTCCTCTGCTTCAAATGTTGGCTTATTGTGGTCATAATACTCCAATAAATTCTCTCTAAATGGAGGCCATAAATAGAGAGCCTTAAGAACACTATTGCAATAGCAGGTATTGTCGAAATTCTCTAGGCTAAACTACTACTAACCCTCGGGGAATTAATATCCTAGGGCCTTCTCCAGTTTCGAAACGAAGTTACCCATTTATCATAAGACCGCAATGCCACTATTTTTTATATATGAGACTTTGTATGGATCCTTTCTCGAATATGTTGCACAATTCTATGCAAATACAAGCTAGTATGTTCAACAACTTTTTTCACAGAATCTATTGAGCTCAGATGCCAAAGACTGAGATGCATTTTTGCAGAACTAAGTTCGCAAAATTGGATATTATTTTTAGACCCATAGCACCAAATAGGTTGCCTCCCACTTTTAACAGGAGCAACTTGCTCCCCTTCTTTCAACATGCCCAACTCCTATAGAAGCGATAGAGAATTTGAAAACATCTCCTCAGTAGATTCACACACAGATTCATGTCCACGCTCAGCAGAGGCTCGGCTCCATGAAATGATGTTTTTCATTGTTTTTCCTAGTAGTTCCCAGTCGCTAGGTAGCATTGGTGAATATATGAGGAAGAAAAAACCTCTATGATACTTGTGATAAATGGGGATGGAAAAAATTCTGGGATATCCACCAATTGGAAGAAGATGAAATCTTAAAGTGACACACTCTCTTGAAAGAAGTAACAGGCTCACTTGATAGAGTGAGAAACCGAAGCACCCATCTTAGTCGAAAGAACACCATACATCCAAAATTTTTATATAGATATGCACAATGCACAATGGACTCCATAAATGAAAATAAAAATTCAATTGAGATCGTAAGACCATTTCCAGAGATGAGTTCAATGCACAGTGGAAGCCAAAGGTGAACAGAATACAGTACAATGTTAAATGAACCACAAGGGAAGGTGAAGATAATTGAAGACAATGGCTAATGCAAACAAACTAAGAAATATGTGAATAGAATGAACCACTCCAAAGACCAACACACTATAACTACAACTAGAAATTTTATCCACTACCTCATTCTCCAACTCAGTTGGCACTGTAATTCTTGGACACGCAGGAATACAAGAAGAAACAAATCTAATGATTTTAGGGTGTGCATATCAGCTCTCCACCACTAATTAATTATTTCAAGAATAACAACATCACCTCTCAGACACTTAGATGGAAAAATTCATAAGCCACCAAGCCCTGTGGGTTTGTTTCTGCTACCTGTAGCCCTCTCAAATGCATATCTATTGGGAAAGCTCCAATATTACATCCTCTGGGAAGAGCCACATGGGCTTGACCATACCAATCTAGTAGAGGACCGATCACAAAAAAACTAGCCCTCAGATTCCTAACTGTCGGAATTGGATCATAACCCCTCTCGCGAGTTAGCCAAATCAAGTCTTAGAATCCAAAGGAAGATCGACAAAGACTCTATCATAGAGTATTCGTTCACTGGACATGAAGACATTCACTGTCACTTTTAAAGTCTGCATCCATTTCGAGATCTCGACCTCTATAAGCTCTCATTGAATCCTTTGTACCTCCTCAATACTCATCTTCTCAAATCCAAGCCTATTCATGCTTTCTCCGAAAAATATTTTTCTTAGCATACAATAAAATTAACAACACTCTATTCTATATCTAGCATGAACCATGCACACCACAATTTCTCTTAGTTGATTAACTATCACAGAAGGTAGAGAATCAATCATGAAGTTCAAGTCAATAACTGGCTTTGCAATAATCACATCCTCCTCCTTCCGCTTCTTAGATCCAAAATCTCACAACTCTAGCAGAGCCAATTCCAACAAATCACTCACCACGTCGCATACCATGCCAAATATAATACACAACCTCACCAAATTCAGTCACCAATGTGACGCACCTCCAACACCCAAATATTCTTACTACCATACAAGCACAATCTGGACATGATGTCATTGTGTCCCACTTTGATCTACACAACATACAACTTGATTATGAAACGAATCCACAACATGAAAAAATTGAATGTCCAAACACTGATCCTCTTCATCCTCTTCAATAGCAGTGAAAAAACCACACATATATCTCTACATGCCAACCTCGGCCTAAATGAATGGACAAATAAAAAAATAACCAAGTTCTTTATTTTCCTCGACCCAAGAGGGGTCAAGGACCAGGCCCTCACGAGCTTTGATATCAAATTGAAAAACTAACCTTAACTATAATTAATCAAATAATGTAACATATAAATACATGTAGCTTGTCTCAAGATAGGTAGACTAACTTGGACACATAATCACTTGGTTGAGAGAATATCTCAACCACACATCAATATAGGAAACATCTAGATATAAAAAACTCCTAAGGAATAGGAACATACTCCTTTACATAGAAATAATAACAACTGAGACAAGTAGGAATTGTATTTTCAGGTGAATTTCAATGGGAGTGTCGTAATGAGGTTAAGTTTGTGTTTCTACTAACCCTGTTTTGACATTGATTTCCATTTCCAATTGGAATTTATTTAGCATGTATCCTGTTATCTACTCCATACACAATCCAAAAATTAGAAAGCCTAAGAGATTTCTTACTAACCCAATCTGCCCACAATGCATTGATTAGCTTTTTGTGCCAATTCTTTTTGTTGGTATCCAACATTTTCTTGATGATGTTGATTAAAGATTTATTGGAGGAATCGGCCAAACCATTTCATTGTGGATAGTATGTTGTAGAATGTCCCAACTTAATTTTGTATTTGTCACAAAACTCATTCATACTTTCAGACTTGAATGTTGTCGCGTTATCTGTGATGATCTTATTAGGACAACCAAAATGGGACAAGATATTAGTTTCTAAAAACTGAATGATAACTGAATCTATTGCTTGCCTGGTTGGAATCTCTTCGATCCACTTAGTAAAGTAGTTTGTAGCTGTCAATATCCACTTGTGTTGTGCAGAGGATGATGGATTGATCTCGCCTATGAAATATAGGCCCCACTACTTGAAAGGTGCATGAACTAAAATAAGTTGTAGAGGCAAAGGAAGAAGTTTTCTTTTACCCTGGAAAACTTGGCACTTGTGACAACTTATCATTGCCTTGTAGATATTTTCAAAAATTGTGGGCCAATAGTAACTCGTTCTTAGTACTTTGTTAGTTGTGGTCTTCCAATACAAGTGGCCCCCACAATCCCCTTTGTGAAAGTCATTTATTACTTCTTTTGACTCATCTTCCATCAAATAGTTCAGCAACACACCTCTAGGATCTTTCCATTAAAGTGCGTTGTCCATAATGCAATATTTCGAAGCCTTCAACTTCAATGACCTGCTCTTAGCCTTAGACATTCCTTGAGGGGGATTTAGATGTAAAACATAAATAATATTATAATATTGAGGAGATGATAGAAATATATCATATACCTGAATGATATCTACTTCTTCTTCTTGATTGTCGGACAATGCTGCTACAAGGTTTATATCTAGAGCATGGAGATTTGACTAAGCCATGAGTTTGGCTAGGCCTTGACCCTTGATAAACTTGGTAGGCATGATCTCAAGATCATATTCTAATAATGCTTCTATCCATCTACCTCTTCTACCTTCAGGATCATTCTGCACAAGAACTTCCTTTACCACTACATTAGGCACATAAGCAAGAGTATGGGCATGTAAAAGGTAAACTATGAAATATTTCACCGCCTTTACCAAAGCAAGGGCCTATTCCTCAATGATGTTGTACTTGAGGGCTACACCCCCGATGTTGGGACTAAAAAATGCTATTGACAGCTCAATTTTATCCCCTTTTTGGATCAATATTGCTTCCCTGGTATGCTTAGAAGCAAAAGAAAATATAACAAAATCGTCGGAGTAATCAGGGCTGATTAAAACAAGGGTAGTGGTTAAGGAAAGATTCACTACATGAAAGGACTTGCGGGCCTCTTTGGACCACTTCACATCACTATCCCTTTTTAACATATTGGTCATTTCTCTAAGGTGTTCAACCAAATTAGGAATACATCTATGTAAGAAATTCATCTTACCATTGAATGCTTGGATTTCTTTCTTTTTGCGAGAGAAATCAATTTGATGAAGGGGTTTTACTTGTGAAGGGTCAATCCAGATGTCATGCTTCAAAATGATGTGGCCAAGAAGTTTTCCTTCCTCCATAGCAAACAAACTTTTCTTTGGATTGAGAGAGATCCTGAACTTTCTACATTTCTGAAAGATGACTCTTAAATGATGCAAATGTTCATCATCTGAATGTGAAAACATTGTTACATCATCTAAGTATACAACCAAGAAAACATATTTTTCATTGGAAAAGGCTATGTCCATGGCACGCTGAAAAGTGGCCCCTGCATTTTTTATACCGAATGGCATTTTTGCATATTTGAATGTGCCCCAAGGTGTGGTGAATGTTGTCTTGTCCTGATCATCTTCATGCACTAAAACTTGATTGTAACCGAAGTATCCATCCAATAGTGACATCCAAGAAGCCCCAACAACTCTTTGAAGGATATGGTCAATTTTGGAAAGCGGATAATTATCTTTCATAGATACTTTATTTCAATTTTTGAGGTCTACATAAAGACTAATTTCTCCGGTCTTCTTTCTCGTAGGGACTAGATTTGATATGCAATCAAAAAATCTAATGGGAACAATGATGCCCTCCTTGAAAAGTCTGTTAACTTATTTCTCTATGGATGCCAACAACCTTGGGTTGATCCTTATTAACTTTTGTCTAAAGGGCTTTTGATCGGGCTTAATCGGGATGGTATGCTAAATTATTTTCTTGTCACACTCCTTTAACTCTGCATAATCCCATGCAAAAACATCAAAAAATTCAGACAATAAATGAATGTATTTTTCTTTTACCTCGGGAGATAATGTTTTGGACAACTTGATCATTTTTTGTTTTTTTGTTGTTCCAATGTTCACGTCTTCCACACCTTTTTCAGTAGGTACTAATATAGGCTTCCTTGCTACATCATCTTGATCAAACAAGTCTTCCAAAGGTACAAGACCTTTCGGAATATTATTGTCCTTCAGCTATAATATATCAACTTGGGTTGCCTCGATGACTTGATCAGCCTCGTCGTAAACTTCGTCCATGGATCAATTCTCAAACTCTCCTTCACTCTGAAGGAAATTATTCACCTCTTTGTCATCCAAGAATACTTTCCAATATTACAAGTTTTCAGTAACAGAGGGTCAATGCTTCACATGAATCTCAAATTTCTTATTTGAAAAAATGGGGATTTTTGAAATTGCTTACATCTGTAGCTAAAGAATCCGCCATAAGATTCTAACTCCTTGGTACAATTGAAATTCTATATTTAGGAAACATCCTCAAAATATATAAAACAACATTTATATACTATTTCATTCATGGATGGTGAGCATCATATTCACCTTTAACTTGCTTGATCACAAGTTTTGAATCGCCATACACTGAAATTCTTCATGCACCCAATCTTTTCAAGATCTTTAAACCCTTGATCAATGCTTCATACTCCGCCTCATTGTTAGTGCAATCTAAAGCTAACTTGTATGAGCATAATCTAACATTCTGAGGGAGCTCACTTTGTTGATGATGTGGACTTCAAATCGAAATGCCAATGCCTGCTCCATCTTTCCCAAGAGAACCATCAAAGTCCATGGTCCACAGGCCATGTTCCTCCTCCAAGGGCTGTAAATATTTTTTCTATTTTGGGTCAATTTTCTAAACTTTTTCTTTAGGCTTGTCTGAATTTTCCATTACCTTCTCTGATGGTTGTTCTGAGCCTTTCTCTGCCTTGTCCGATTGTTTTTTGGATGAAATTGGCAGCTTTTCTTTTTCTTGATTTGAAACTGTCCTTGTACAACTGAAAATCTCTAGTACATCTTTAATTTCCACAAGCTGACTATCTACATCGTTCAATCCACTATCATTATATAAAATAAATGACTCTAAATCTGTATGTACATTTTATAGGATGATTATTGGGCTTCTCCTTACTAGTTATCATGAATTTCATTTTGGTTTCTCGGTACAACTTCGTCAATTGGCCGAAAACCGGGATGGTGGCATAGGAGAAGTCTAACTACAGTGTGCCTCTTAGTTTTGCTCCCCAAGGTATTGGCAATAACATACCAAACCATGGTGGTCTATCAACTACCACCACATCCATTAAAATGTTCTTTTTCTGGATTTGGTCCAGGGATACTACCAAATCTTTGATTAGACTAAGACAACGAACCTTACCGAAATCAATAGTGTACAAGTCATGTTATTCACAAGTTATATCTATACCCAATCTTTCCATGATAGCCTTGGGCATTAAATGGGAGGCTCTGGTGTCAAGCATGGAGTTATGAAGAATGGACTAATGGATTCTTAAACTCAAGTAAAATGGAGGAACCTCACTATCTTCTGACTGATCATCTATGGCTATACCAAAAATCAATTCAAGTTAGTCATCTTCAACATTAACCATGTCAGACATAGGGTCAACTTTCAACATTTTAACTATATCAGACTTGTAATTTCTATTTTTGACAAGTTCAGTAAGAGGGATTGACACTTTCAACTTTGAAATTTCAGTTTCTAAGTTGAATGAGCTGGATTTGTCTACCTCTTTTCGGATGATGTCTCTTTTCTCGGGCAGATCTCTGTGTGTCTGATCATTCTTTTGAATGTCATGGTCCTTGTTTAGATTGCTTATAGATAGTTGATTAACTTTGGTTTGGTTAGCTTCTGCCAACTCTTTACCTTTTTTTTTATTACCTTGATGATTTTTTTTGGTTGAGTATCCTTTTGCTATGATGTCCTTTTCTGAATGGGAGTGATCGGGACATCTCAATTTCTCAAGGAATATTGCCTCTGCTGAAAGCGGAGTGAATTTAAGTATCCTCTTTGATAATCAACGGATTGAGTTTCCAATGGATTTTTATTCGCCAATATGTAGTCTTCATCCTTAGGATCCTCCATCTCCTCGACATACTTCTCATTTTCAGTCAAGAAAATGGGATGGTAATATTCCCTTAAGAAGTGATTTTCCTCAACAATCGGGTTTGTTTCATCGTTAAACTCTCCTTGAGCATAGTTCTGTTGCAAGGGTGTCTGAATTGACTACTAAGATGTCGATGCTTCAGAAGCTTTATGCTCTCTTTGTTTTATCCATTACTGAGGTTTCTGCTGGTTTCTGATGTTATATACCTAAGGGGGATAATATGGGGTACCAAGGGAGGTACCCAAGGTAATAATGTAATAATGGGATGGGCCATAGTAATAAATAAGGTGGTTAACCCATGTCATGTAAGGGACCACAAGTAGTTAATAATAATGTAATGGGCCCATGGTATTAGTTGAGGGTATGAGGGAACCATGGTAATGACCCATGGTATTGTATGTATGAGGCCTATATAGAGGCTAGAGACTTCACATGGAGATATAGTGAAGGATTATTATATGAACAGGCATATGGCTTCTGGAGTGTTCTCCTTCCTTAAGGAGTAAATGTATGGTGTTGCCCTACCATAAGGGTTTGATCAATAAAGTGAATCATTTCTATCTATTTTGATCTTGTTATTATTGGGTATATTTGTTATTTCTCTTATATTCCGAGTTAGATCTACAACAATTGGTATCAAAGCTACAACAATTGGTATCAGAGCACTTTCTTGGGCACAAAAGTGGAGATTTTTTTTATATTTTTTGCAGGGTTTTAGGGGCGGCGACTTTGCAAGTCAGATCTGTACATTTTGGTGCAAGATCTGTAAAATATAATTACAGATCTAGATTCTTTGTGCAAAAATAGTCGAATTCAAAAAAAAAAATCAGTTGAATCGGAGTCCGGATGAAGGAGATATCACTGATCTAAAAATCAGTGGGGTTACAGACAATTTTCAGGGCAGCGATTTTGCGGCACAAATCTAGACGTCCTAGTACAAGATCTGCAAAATCTAATTGTAGATATAGATTCTTTGGGAAAAAATACCCGATTTCAAAAAAAAAATCAGTTGAATCAGATTCCGGATGAGGGAGATATCGCTGATTTAAAATCAGCTCTTTTTTGCAAAATTTTTGGTGACGGCGGGAGAGTTGCAGCGCAGATCTGAAATTCTAGTTCCTGTATCAATATTTCTATCACATGGGCAGATGCAGAATGATTGTTCCATTTCTGAAAACATGTGATAATAGGGATTCTGAGCAATATTGACAAAATTGTGACCATTTCAAATTTTCGCCAATTTTTTTGTGATGGCGGGCCTAGATCTGAATTTGAGGGACTTGTATCCATTTGATGGCTCTCATCCAGACAAATGGCTTGCACAAATGGAGAATTGTTTTATATTGAATTACATCATGGATGATGAGACTCAGATGAGTGTGGCAACAATGTACTTGGACAATGAAAGATTCCAATGGTGGCAAAGGCATCAACGTGGCTATCGAAGGCCCTTGACTTGGGACAAATTCACAAAAGCTCTTATGGACCACTTTAACCGTAAAGCTAATCTTTTGGATAAGCTCACATAGACAGACACACAGTCTAGCAAAGATTTTATTTTTACAGGAACGAAGGAAACCAAGGAACCTAAAGGGTTATTTCCTACTGGTATATCTTTATTGCAAGTTCATGGATTGATTCAGAAGGAGAAAATCGTTGTGTCTATAAATCCTAGTTGCAAGCGAAATCTTATAAGTATTAATTTGGCAAAAAGATTGCAAGTTCCAGCAAAACACATTGAAACTGCACAGATTGATAATGAGGATGTTCAAGTGTATAAGGATTTGAAGATTTCTATGGATAAGTATGTGTTCCATGGTGATTTTTATGCTTCAGAGACAGATAATATGGATGTTGTTTTGGGATATCTTTGGATGGAATCTGTGGGTACTATCAATATTAATGTGCAGAAGAAATTCCTGAAGCTCTGGTATAAAAAGAAGAAAATTACATTACAGGATATTTCCATCAATAAACAGGTAGAGTCCACAGAGGTTGACGCAGAAGATGTTCCAGGGTTTGACATATTAGACGATGAGCCACTGATGATAGACAATCAAACACAAACAGAGGCTGAAGCAGAAAAGGTTACAGGTGTTGATACATCAGAGGAGGGCTCAGTGGTTGAAGTCATATTGGAAAAGAAGACACCACAACGGGCACCACAGCAGGGTGAATTAAAGAAAAAGACACCGTGGGTTAAAACTTCAACATATCATCACCCACATCACCCAGCAAAACAACAACCAACAACATGGCAACCAATTAGCCACAAGGACAACAACCCCCGTATGACGGATAGCAAGGAGCGATGATCCACCTACTACACACAGAAGAGCTGCCACGGTCAACTTCCATCTCAAGCGAGCGAGGCACCAGCGAGATCGAGGGTTCACCTTTCTCTTGGATGGCTAGATGCACGTGCATGGTACCAGTGGACTACTATTTTGAGTAGATCTTATTATTTATGTTCTTCCCATGTTTCGGGGACGAAACATGCTTAGGGAGGTGGAATGTTACATACCTAGGGGGGATAATATGGGGTACCAAGGGAGGTACCCAAGGTAATAATGTAATAATGGGATGGGCCATAGTAATAAATAAGGTGGTTAACCCATGTCATGTAAGGGACCACAAGTAGTTAATAATAATGTAATGGGCCCATGGTATTAGTTGAGGGTATGAGGGAACCATGGTAATGACCCATGGTATTGTATGTATGAGGCCTATATAGAGGCTAGAGACTCCACATGGAGATATAGTGAAGGATTATTGTATGAACAGGCATATGGCTTGTGGAGTGTTCTCCTTCCTTAAGGAGTAAATGTATGTATGGTTTTGCCCTACCATAATGGTTTGATCAATAAAGTGAATCATTTTTATCTATTTTGATCTTGTTATTATTGGGTATATTTGTTATTTCTCTTATATTCCGGGTTAGATCTACAACAATTGGTATCAAAGCTACAACATCTGAAGTGCGGATTTCTAACTTGTGTCTCCTGAGTTCTATCTGAATTTATCATTTGGTTGGCCATCCTCTCCATGGTTCTTATCAAAAAACATAGTTTAATATTGGTGGAAAAAGAAGTTTCTTCTTTGATGGTTACTTTCTTTTCAGATTTCTCATGTTTTAACTAAGACTTTTTAATCATCAAGTTTGCTTCCACACTCACTGCATTATTCTGCATTTCTTCCAGAGTTGCAAGATCTCTTTCCCTTAGTTTATAAACCATCTCTAGATAAAAAGCATCCAGGTAATGTTGAAGTGCCAAATCAGGTGGAGGTTTCATGTTATCCAGAATGGAATTATAGATTTGATTAAACCTTATAGTGAACTCCCGAATTGTCTCGTTGGGATTCCTTTTCATTGTATTGTATTCCGCCAAGATCTATAATGGATTTTTCTTTTCCCACCACCTGGCTAAGAAAACCTCATTTAACCTTTGAGAAGCATCAATGGAGCCCGCTGCCAAACGACGAAACCATTTTTTCACATCTCCAGAAAAACTTTGAGCCATTAGTTTGATTTTGGCATCGTCATCATCGACCTCCTATAAGTCAATGAAATCAACCATTTTGTCAATATGTTGTTGTGTTGTGAATCTCGAGCTTCCATCAAAAGGAGGAAGTCTCTGGCCATAGGTCTGAGGTAAAGCTTCCAACTGACCAAGTATTACTAAGGGTGAAAATCTTGCCATGACTTCTGGGGATTGGTGAATAGGAACTACAATGGGTTGAGTTGGTTGGGATGAAGATGGAGGTGCGGATATGGTTGTTTTCGGAGGTGTAGTAGGGGGTATGGTAGAAGATAAGCTTTCAAGCTGATACTGAATATAGGCTTTTTCCGCAGTAATTTGCAATTGATCGTCTAGGCTTTGAAGTTTCTCAAAATTAGACCAAACCTCATGCTCAAGTTTTGAAGACTATGATGTAGAAGAAGGTTGATTAAACAAAGACTTTGAGGTCCATAGGTATGAATCAAACTTTATGGGATCAAATAATTCCTCTGTAAGACAAGACTCAGACTTCGAACAAAATAGGGATAGCTCAAATTTAATGTCGAAAGGAATATCCTCAATACTAAGAATCTAATCTGGGAAGGAAGTGGCCCTTTCCAATTTTGTTCTTTTAGTCTCATGGAAAGGGACTTTATGCTTTCTTAAAAATCTTTCAAGATCATTAACCGAAGAAGGAGATTTTGGGTCAGGGTTTGACCTGGTATATTATCTTTTTGGAGCCAGTATCATAACAGGGTGAAAGACTATGTGAGGTAAAATACTTCAGACTTTCGCGGGAAAAAAATATCTTTGAACTTCAGAGCAAAAGAAAGTCTTCAAGAGGGAAATTTAAATTGGTAATGATCAAGATCTTACCAATGTAATGAGGTTTGATTGGACTTTTGATCTATAATGTTCTTCGCTTCTTGAACAAGCTCTGAATGTCGTTGATTGAATCAGCTGGATCAGGATGTGGAATTTTCTTTGGTTTGTCTCCTTAAGGCCAGCTCTACAATCTCCACACTACAATTATGGGATCGATGTTTATGAAACTTATCCCCATCATCCAATGGACCAAATTCCAATAAAAACTAGTCATAAACCTAGGGAAAATGAACATTTTGTCCCCAACAATGGCACCAATATATTATCACTCTTCTGGATCTCCAAGGCTGAGGAAGAGTCCAACTGAGGTAACCATAGGCCAATCTTTTGACTTGGTAGCTAGCCCTACCAGGTCAGAGAGTGCTTTCTCCAAAGAATCACAACCCATAGGGCTAGATGGATTATGGTTTTAGGCTAGATATAAAGTGCAAAGGGTTGTTTGATTTTATTTGGTGGGTTTATTGTTGGATGAGGGTATTGGGTCAAAAAGGCTAGGTCAAGGAAAATCAGATATGATTGCATACATTCAAAGTGACAAGGTAGGCATGAGGCTTAGCACTTAAAAGGTGATTTGGTGAGATGGTTTAAGACTGATGAGGAGTTAGGAAGAGCATAGGAGATGTATTCTTTCTAAACTGAAGAAATATGAACAAATTATGATAACTTTCCCAAAACAAAGCATGAGTAAACATGTATTCTTCTTATCAACTTGAAAATTACCATATAACACATGAAATGATTTATGAGCATACAAAACATTCATAAAAATGATCACAAAGAAGAAACAATGATAAACATCCATACCACATGTATCCCAAAGAAATACCTGCAACTCATCTATTAATACTAGTCGAAATCTGATACAATATTGTCTTTGATCACTAGTACAATATCCAACTGAGTCCAACCTGTAGAATGACTGAAAAAGTACATGATATAGGCCTCAAACAAATTCCTCCCAACCATGAGGGGTCGAATCCATGAGACGAGCAACAGTTCCACCAAAATCTAAACTAATAGCTTGAGTATAGGGTGGCCAAAGTGACTCATCCCTAATTACAACGAATTGATTCATTACACCTCATAGAGTCTATTTACCTAATGTATTTACCCTAGGTAAGAGTAAAAATACCATAATTACATTTACATGACCAATTACATCAGCAAAAATTTTATGTCCCAAGAGGAAAATCAAATCTGGAGAAGAACAGTGAAAAATTGGGAAACTAGTCAAATGTGCAAAGTCAGTGTCAAACGCGCAATGCCATTTTCAGACACACTTTTGTCTACCTTCATGGTGTCGACATTGAGTCCAAAATAGCTCGTTGGAACACTTATCCTATCTAGGTTCTAGATAAGCCTTTATTTTCCAAAATGGGCTTGATTTGACCCTCAAAAAATGGATTCTCCAAAGACTAGTCAAACACGCAACGTGAAGGTGAAAAAGTAGGCTACACATTGATTTTTCAGGTGTTTTTTCACCTTTTGACCTACCAGTTGTGGGAAAAAGGCTTGTAAAGTTATTTTCCTGCATGTCTTCCCTTCTCTGAATCCACTGGTGGTCTTATTTAGTCGAAAAAGTGACCCAAACAAAAGCGTAGCACCCTTTGGCATTATAGTTGTCAAAAACTGTGTATAATTACTTGAAAAGCACAAAAACTTCACAATTCCCCCATAACTTCTCAAAATTAGTGAAATTATTGTTGGTCATGTGTTTTTTGCATGGAGTGATGCTTCAGCAAGGATTTCTATCTTATATTTCTCCTTTTGGTAAGTTAGGTCTTCAATTTTTGCCTTTGCAGCCTTGAGTTTTGCCCTTGTATTCTTGTCCCTGTTGGCATAGTGTTTTTCCATCTTCCTCTGAATTTCATTTTTCTGATTGTCTTTGTCTAGGAGATTCTCTAAATTTTGATTAACCTTATTGAGCCAATGTTCCGAGTTCTTATCGATCAGGATGGCAAATTGCTTATTCCATGTGAGCTTATTAGCAAGCTCAACCTTCCTTTGTTTCTCTAGTTCTAGAGATCTTTTCAGCCCTCTAGTCCTAGGTCTTCTTCTAGGATCTTGCTCTTCTTCAGGTTCACATACCTGTCATGGGCCTCATCAAAAAATTCCTTTTTCTTTCATTGCTTCCCTCTTTGCATTGATGATCTGAATCTCCATGACCTAATGTTTGGCCTTAAGGTGCTTATTTTCCTGCTCATAATATGAGATAATGCATTTTTCCCTCTTCACGTTGATCTGGATTTCCCTGATGAGTGCATCCTTTTCTTTGATGACAATGCTTGTGCTCTCACTATCATCATGCTCACTTAGGTTAACCAAGTCAAAATCCTTCGCTATCTCATGGAAGTCCTCTCCTCATGTTTGATATCTTCCTTTCTCATCTTTTCCTTGCCCTTCTGTACCTTCTTTTTCGATGAAGAAGGAAAGGCCCCTCCCACAATCTATGTGGAAAACACCTTCCTATTGACTCTTTGATAGGTATGTCAAATTTCCCAAATCAGCCCCTTTAGACTTGATGACTCTAACTTGTTCAATATGCTCCTACTCTCTGATTTCATCTCTTTTAGGTGAATGAAAATGTTCTTGAAATGGTGATGATGGAGGTGATGGTGAGGGTGAATGATCGGATGAGGATGAATGATCTATGGGCTGAGATGGAGGAATGGAGGTGGAAGGATGAGATGATGAAGGCAGATCTTGAACATGCTGAATTAATGGATCAGTAAATATGTCATTGGTAATGAAGGTACTCCATGCAATGTTGAGCTCTTTGAGATTATGAGGGACTATGGTTTTAATGACGGAATGATGAAAGGGACTATTCATTTGATCTTTATACTCTCTTTTATGGGCAATGTAGGCCATCTTTTCAATGCTCCGGAAGAGATAATAAGGTATCTTGAGCATCTTAACCCTTTTGAAATGCATGAGTATCCTGATATGATAGTTATATAGTCTGGAAAACCTTCCTTCACAAGTAAAGTATTTCATGATGATTTTCATCATGGGAACAAATCTATCCAGGAGGTAAGAGAAAGGAAACAACCTCTTTCTATCATTTCTATATCTAGGTTTAATATAGGGCTCATAGTAATGCTCCTCCAAATCACCTTGTTTAAACCATTTCTCCCCAACATTTGGGATTCCAGTGGTAGTTGATATGATAGCAGTGGATACAGTGAAAGTGACACCAACAAGGGTTACCTAGTTGTCATGGAGATTGGTGATGAACAATCTACTCAACATAGGATGATATTGGACCTTTTGTACTTTCTCACAAAATTCAAAACATCCTAGATGTTTGAAATATGTCACAGTCATGGGAGATGCCATGAGTTCATTAGTATTTCTTGGCTCAAATCTAAGGATTTTCCCTCCTTTGTTTGACTTCCTCCCCTTTCTTTCCTCTTCACTAGAACTTTTGTTTTCTTCTTGTGACATGGTGTCTTGATTTTAAAACCCTAGGGAGATGAAATGATAGTGGAATGTATGTGTAGGGAGTTAGGGATGGTGTGAGGAAATTTAGGGAGATGAGGGAAGGGGTTTCTGGTTTAAGGGAAGTAACAGGGAGTGGGAATGTAAAGGGATTTAGGATAGGGAATTTTATTACAGGTTAGGGGTTTTGGGAGCCTAGGAAAATAGAACGCCTAGGTATTAGGGTTTTGCAAGTAGAAGGCTTTGGGAGATAATGAAATGATACAAAGGTTGGGAAAGGTTTTAATAGGGGTATGGGAAAGGGATAAAAATATCAGGGTGTGAAATTAGAGGTGTGAGGAATGAAACTAGGGTTTGCTAGTTTGGAGACTCAAAGTCTCATTCAAGAGACTTAACCATGAAGCTGTGAAATGTTAAATGAAATGAGGGTATACTTTTAGGGCTACTTACTTGCTAGAGGAAGGGAACCACCGACCTGAAGCTTGAGAGGCAATATCACTTGGTTTTAGAGGCTAGAGAACAACCCTGGTCAAACGAGCAGTGCTCAACTGAAACATGCCCTTTCACTGGTCAAACGCACAACGTATAATGGAAACGTGCAACATATAATATAAACACGCAGCGTATAACAAAAAAGCACAACGTAACCTTGGAACACACAACGTAATGCACAAATTGTTAGCCTCTCTCATAAAACAATAAATAATCCAAAAATAAATTAATTAATTAAATATTCCAAGTTAGGAATTTGTGCCTAACTCTTGGGTTGTTCCTCTAAGATAGGAGTTAGTTTAGGTAACTCCTATATTGGTGTGTGTCTGGTGAGAAATTATCTCAACCAAAGGAGAAATTATCTCAACCAAAAGTGTCTAAGATAGCACACACTATCTTGAGAACACTGTGTCTCATCTATTCATTTGTAACACTATATTCAATTATTTGAATGAATGAAAATGAGAGAAAATACCTGAGGTAGCCATGAGGCTGAAGCCTTTTTCCGCCCATATTTTGTGTCTAGTTTCGTATCTATGTTTACTGCGATATGTTTCTGAGTTGTTTTAATATGTATTACAAACGCACAACAAAAACTATGTTTTGTTGGTTTCACTTGTCCAACTCGAAAATTTCTCCTTTGTTGAGGTTGTTCAACCAAGACAAGAGAAACTGGATGGCTTGAAGGATTTAAATACTTAATAGCATATGACTTTATTGATTTATAACCCATTTTCTAATGTTTTGAAAGTGCTTTTGAAACTTTGCACTAATACACTTTTCCTTGTGATTTTGCTTTACATATTGATCAATTCATATACATTGAGACTACTTTGACCTTTGAATTTTGGTCTTTTGGCATTATGGAACTGAGTTGACAGCTTGAGAAAAGTCACTTATTACATGTAATAACATAAAATTACATAAATATAAAAAATAGAAATACATCTCTATTTTTTGGAATAAAATTACAAACTGGAATAAAATTCATACTTGAAATCAAAATTAGAACCTTTGGAAACCATAGTTACATGCTTGCAAATCCTCTTTAACTGAAAAATGGATATTATTTAGTTCACTCTCATACTTTGTTGGCCTTATGTAGTGAAATGGTGTTTTATTGGACCTTGAAAAAATGAAATCTAGAGACCTAATGAAAACCTTGAGTGAGCAGACTTCAGGTGGACTTGACTAACACAAAACATGATGAAATGATCCTTCATGGTCAATGTCTGCTCAGTAAGACACATGAAGGTGGGCAAAATATTATTGATTTTTTGAGAGAGAGAAGGGATTTTGACATAATTCTACCATCAGTGAGTAAATTTTTTAAATGAAGACCTAGGTGGAATGACAAAAATTTCATAATGGTACCTGAATATGATATGAAAAGAAGAGTGAGTTTTGATCATTTATAACAGTATGAAAATACAAACTCTAACCGATTGAAGTGTCTACTTCCTTATTGTTATATGGAGATCAATAGGCACTGTTACACATTATTATAACGGACATATATCGTTATATACTGGTGGTGCAGTATATATATCATTATCGATTAATGCAATGTATACATTGGAATATATTGGCATATATATTAGTGTGTTTCGTTAACATGGTGTGCGATTATATATTATTCGAGAGCCATATATATTATATATATTAGCATATATTCAAGTTGACAACATTGTGATGGGAATTACATATTATATTCGATACCAATATGATGCGAAATTATTTTATTATGTGATGGTGTTGATGCGAAATTATTTTATTATGTGATGGTGTTGATATATATTTGATAGGAGAATTTCATTTTTATCGTTCAATCAAAAGCTCTCCCAGCAAAGAATACATATTCTCCAAACGATTTTAATATGCATTCTCTAATACAATAATAATTATTATTTTGGTTTCCAAGATTGTTGTTTTTCTTAATGAGGTACCTTTATTGTTTTTTTGGAGACACTTAACTTTTTTTTTAACCACATGGTGAATCGGTAACTATCAAGTTTAATCCACGGGAGACCCAGGATCAAACCTCATTGCTGCCACTATAACACCAAGAGCATAACCAACCACCTGCAAGTCGGGTATACTAAGATCCTATGGTTTTAGCAAGAGCACATCCACGGTAGGGGGGTCCGCCCCTCTAGCCGCCACCACAGCAGGTCACTGTACTCAGTGAGATTTGAACTTCAGACCTCCCGGGCTTCGCCCATGTGTCTTACCGTTAAACCACACATCACTGTACAAAAGGTAGTGGGCTTGGCCCGGTTCGGTTACTACTCGCACGACGAGCTACGACCTTGCTCGGGATCGAACACAAGACCGGTCCGTCATGACGAGGCCGACTTTACCACTACGCCGCCTCCACGACCTTTTGGAGACACTTAACTTTATTGTTAGTGAGAGAAGTCGTTTAAGATCATCCTCCTATTATAATATTGGCAAGAAAATTAGTTATATTGGTTATATTGTATGCCGACATTGGAAAGGCCACTTGTTATATTATGAAAGTTGGCTTGTTATATTATATGCCGACTAGTTATATTTTTTATATTGGTTATATGTATGCATGCTAGTTATATTGATAATACAATCTTCAAATATTCCGCGAAATATGTGACTATTGAAGGTGGAAATTAATTACAACAGGCTCAAGCTTCAAACCAAGAAGAATAAAATAGATTGCAGTATTTAAAAAGTGTTTATGGATGGGAAGCTAGATTTTTAAATCAAGAGAGGGAGGGAATGGATGATGTGGCATAAATTCAAGTTGAAGCCTTTTACTCTCCATTACTTATTTGAGATAGTTTGTCTACATGATTTTGATATATATTTGTATTCAAGGGTTAAGTCTATAGTACATGTTCTAATTGTATTTCCAATAGTTGGCAGCACTTGTATTGTTTTCAAGGTTAAATTTCGCTTCATCAAGGAACAAGACCACACGCATAGAATTTCAGGAGTGAAATTTATGATCGGGTTTGAGTAATTCCTAAATGATCAACATCTATGATTATAAATTGTAGGATAAATTCTTGGGTAGCGCAATATTCATTGGTCATCATATATTTTTAGAGTGCAAAAAATTATGTACCCACGCTTACACCCTACTATCCCAAGATACAATAATTGGTGCAAACAATCGACTGGATGTTGTCTCTCTTATGACTAGTGGAATTATTCTACAAGATTTAGCTATATTTTTTAATCGATTATGTAAGATGTACAAACTGGAAACCAAATTCAACTATATATTAATCAATTATCTCAATTAATGATGTACAATATGTACACATAAATACATAAATAAAAAGTTGATTTAATTTTTGGGTCTTCTTGGACTCTAATAACCATTGAACAAAACAAAAACTAACCCAACTTTAATCCCAAGGATTAGTTGTCTAACATTCTCCCCTTAATCTGAAGGGATGTATCAAAGTCCAAGAATGAGAGCTAAAAATGAAAAAATGCATCTCAGCCAAGAGTTGAATGTCTCCCATAAATGGTTTTCAAGAATAACCAAAAACCGAACATGGTCTTTTTTAAGAGAAAACCATAAACAATACCCATGTATGGAACCTTCATATTAGTTCTCAGACTAATCAAAAATGCCAACTTTAGAATCATCAAAGTAGTTCCTCCAGCAATTCTAAATCTGGAAATGCTCATTCATAAACAACTCATTCAATAAACACTGAAATCTCTCTAGCTACAACTCTATCTCTAAATGGTATAGGTTGTGGCTCAGGGTCACTTGTGGATCACTAACTCAGGATCACTTGATAAATATTAGAACTTGTAGCAAACGATCAACACTTTCAAATTGTTGCAACAACCACACTCTTTTCATGCACACATGCACATTTGACTTTGGTTTGGTCATGTTTAAAATTAAAATCATCCTTTTCAATGGTGGATTTTCATTTCTTGTCACAACTATTCACAAATGTGTATCTGTTAACTCGTAACCAACAATATCCAATATCTTTAATCAGAAATTTACAGTGGCCAATAATTGAAACATCATGCAGTAATTTGTCAAACCCGCTGCACAAAATATGGCTCCAATACTGGCAGCACATCCATTGATTTTGAATGCATAAGGGAAACTCATAACATTAGTCCCAACAATTTATACAATAATATTTCCAAAGGCCTGTTCAATCCATTCATAGCTTTGATCCTATCATGGTCTAAATTAATGAAACGAGTAAAATGATCCAAAGGATTTTTTAATAGAGGGCATAAAGAGTCAACTTTTTCATATTACACTCTAAAGATCATTGCAGAAACCATAATCAAGTAAAATAATAGAAGATTTAAAGATTAATTTTTCATTGTTTATGCAGATGGAGACAACCTCGAGTTTTCCAAACCCCTCCTTTTCATAAATGATTTTTTCACTTCAAATTTTCTAGATCTGGTCCAGTTCAAGCCTCAGCACATTTTTTTAAATGACTCTCTTAGTGTATGCTTGTAAATGATTGTCTCAGCATGCATCCTCCTCTGAATTTGGTTTTGTTTTGCCAGACTTTCAGAACATTACCATCATGCAACGCTGTCAACTTCATCAACAGTTCACTTCTCAAAATTCTCTCTACATCTGCTTAAGAAATGGCAATAGCCTCTGGATTTTCACCCTGCTAGAATGTTACCAATTTCATACTTGTCTCAATCTACAGGAAACTCTCAATTCAATGAATTCTCCTCTCAACTTCTTAATGTGATTTTGGAACCCCAGATACATCAGCAAGGATTTCTTGACATTCTAGCTTCGTTGGAGAATCAAGCTTCACTGCAACTGGGCTGATGCTGAATAAACCCATCAAAATAACTTATTTTTCACAGATTGAGGGGGTCAAACTGAGACACGAACAACCGATCAAAATCTATGAACTAGAAATGTTGTTGCACCTCTTCCAGAGTGATGAAGTTATCATGAGTAATCTATTGAGGAAATCACATGACATGTCCTTCGCTTGCAGTGTCAATTCTCGTTGATTTTCTCTCTCATTTATTCAAGTCTTTTCCCTCGATGTTGCAGTGGTCTAAGACATTTATGACTTGTTGGTTTGACAACGAACTTGGGTAAACAAACGTAGTTAAACAATTTTTTTTGTAACGAATAATTTTTAGTTATTTAACGGTAATGACATGAATATATCGAATGCCATGTAGAGGAAATTCATTATTGAATAAAACAGATACACATTCAGTTTCATTTGTTCTTGGTCTTTTCCCATTTTTTCTTGTGATTCCTTCTACAATCTCTACTGTTATTTTTTCAAGTGGTATCAGAGCCGTGAGGCGTGAGGCGTGAGGCTGTGCTGTGCGTAAGGGAATTGAAACCCTGCTGATCTTTGGATTGCTGCTGTGCGGATTGAGACGTGTTGTACTGTTCTGGGATTGTTGCTCTCCTTGGATTGCTGTTGTGCGGATTGCTGCTGTACGTGAGGGAATTGCAGGTGTGTTTTTTTTGAAACCCCTGTAGACGTGCTGTCCCTGCGTGAAGAGCCAACAGAGCGTGTATCAGCAGATTGCTGCAGAAGCTGTATCGTGCTGCGTGTATCAGCAGATTGCTGTGGCGTGAAGAGCCAGCAGAGCATGTATCAGCAGATTGTTGTGGCGTGAAGAGCCAGCAGAGCGTGTATCAGCAGATTGTTGTGGCGTGAAGAGCCAGCAGAACCAGCGGAGCCAGCCAGCAGAGCCGACCAGCAGAAGCGCATCAGAGCAAATTGAGATCCGGGTAAATTTTTTTCGAAAGAAATTATTTGTTGAAAGGCAATTTTTTTGTTTACCCAGAACATTTTGGGTTTGAAAAGGAGTTGTCCAAAACTGATAAAGAGCAGAGTTTCAGTAGGAAGAACAAGTTTTATTTTTTCCAGCAGTTGCTAAATAAGTTTGGGCTTGTATTCAAAAGAAATTGTTTCAGATTTTTTTTTCTTAAAAAGGAATGTGTGAGTGAAATAGAAGGAACATAACAATTTTTTTTAAGAAAAGGAAACTTTAATGGTTTTGGAGAAATAAGGAGACAGTTTTTTTATTGTTGAAGAAAAGAAAAATTTTAAGGTTTTTTTTTTTGGAAAACCTAAAAGAAAAGAACTCTAGAAAGACTGAAACCCTAGGAAGGAGGAAAAATGGCCAAGATGTCGAATGCAAGATTCGAGGTGGAGAAATTCACCGGAAAGAGCAATTTTGCTCTTTGGAAACTGAAGGTTAAGGATCTGCTTGTGCAACAAGGGTTGCACAAGGCATTGGATGGGGTTACTAAGAAACCCACAACCATGACTACTTCAGACTGGGAGGACTTGGATGCCCGAGCTCTCAGTACCATCCGGTTATGTTTAGCGGATGAAGTTCTCTTCAACATCGTTGAAGAGACTACGGCGTCAGGTTTGTGGGAAAAACTTGCAAACCTTTATATGACAAAATCATTAACCAACAAAATTTATCTGAAACGACAATTATACAGTCTTCGAATGAAAGAAGGTTCAAGCGTTGCAGAACATTTGAATGTTTTTAATACACTAATTTGTCAATTAACAGATATGGAAGTCAAAATACAGGAAGAAGATAAAGCCATAACCTTGCTGTGTTCTCTGCCTGAATCATGGGATCACTTCGTAACCTCAATCAGCTTCAGCTCAGCTGATTCTTTGAAGTTTGTCCACACACGAGAAAATTGTGCAAACATATTCACAAAGCCAGTTACAGTAGAGAAGTTGCGGTGGTGTTTAGCTTCTCTTGGCTTGCAGGAAAGATGATGGATGGGAAAATTGTTGTCAAGGTGGAGTTTGTTAGTTTGACAACGAACTTGGGTAAACAAACATAGTTAAACAGTTTTTTTTTGTAACGAATAATTTTTAGTTATGTAACGGTAATGACATGAATATATCAAACGCCGTGTAGAGGAAATTCATTATTGAATAAAACAGATACACATTCAGTTTCATTTGTTCTTGGTCTTTTCCCATTTTTTCTTGCGATTCCTTCTACAATCTCTACTGTTATTTTTACAAGTGGTATCAGAGTCGTGAGGCGTGAGGCGTGAGGCTGTGCTGTGCGTAAGGGAATTGAAACCCTGCTGATCTTTGGATTGCTGCTGTGCGGATTGAGACGTGCTGTGCTGTTCTTGGATTGGTGTTGTCCTTGGATTGCTGCTGTGCGGATTGCTGCTGTACGTGAGGGAATTACAGGCGTGTTTTTTTTTAAAACCCCTGTAGACGTGCTGTCCCTGCGTGAAGAGCCAGCAGAGCGTGTATCAGCAGATTGCTGCAGAAGCTGTATCGTGCTGCGTGTATCAGCAGATTGTTGTGGCGTGAAGAGCCAGTAGAGCATGTATCAGCACATTGTTGTGGCGTGAAGAGCCAGCAGAGCGTGTATCAGCAGATTGTTGTGGCGTGAAGAGCCAGCAGAACCAGCGGAGCCAGCCAGCAGAGCCGACCAGCAGAGCGTGTATGAGCAGATTGCTCCAGAAGCTGTATCGTGCTGCGTGTATCAGCAGATTGTTGTGGCATGAAGAGCCAGCAGAGCATGTATCAGCAGATTGCTGTGGCGTGAAGAGCCAGCAGAGCGTGTATCAGCAGATTGTTGTGGCGTGAAGAGCCAGCAGAACCAGCGGAGCCAGCCAGCAGAGCCAGCCTGCAGAGCCGACCAACAGAAGCGTATCAGAGCAAATTGAGATCCAGGTAAATTTTTTTCGAAAGAAATTATTTGTTGAAAGGAAATTTTTTTGTTTACCCAGAACATTTTGGGTTTGAAAAGGAGTTGTCTAAAACTGATAAAGAGCAGAGTTTCAGTAGGAAGAACAAGTTTTATTTTTTCCAGCAGTTGCTAAATAAGTCTGGGCTTGTATTCAGAAGAAATTGTTTCAGATTTTTTTTTAAAAAAGGAACGTGTGAGTGAAATAGGAGGAACAGAGCAGTTTTTTTTAAGAAAAGGAAACTTTAAGGGTTTTGGAGAAATAAGGAGACAGTTTTTTTATTGTTGGAGAAAATAAAAATTTTAAGGGTTTTTTTTTTTTGGAAAACCTAAAAGAAAAGAACTCTAGAAAGACTGAAACCCTAGGAAGGAGGAAAAATGGCCAAGATGTCAAATGCAAGATTCGAGGTGGAGAAATTCACCGGAAAGAGCAATTTTGCTCTTTCGAAACTTAAGGTTAAGGATCTGCTTGTGCAACAAGGGTTGCACAAGGCATTGGATGGGTTACTAAGAAACCCACAACCATGACTACTTCAGACTGGGAGGACTTGGATGCCCGAGCTCTCAGTACCATCCGGTTATGTTTAGCGGATGAAGTTATCTTCAACATCGTTGAAGAGACTACGGCGCCAGGTTTGTGGGAAAAACTTGAAAAGCTTTATATGACAAAATCATTAACCAACATAATTTATCTGAAACGACAATTATACAGTCTTTGAATGAAAGAAGGTTCAAGCGTTGCAGAACATTTGAATGTTTTTAATACACTAATTTGTCAATTAACAGATATGAAAGTCAAAATACAGGAAGAAGATAAAGCCATAACCTTGCTGTGTTCTCTGCCTGAATCATGGGATCCCTTCGTAACCTCAATCAGCTTCAGCTTTGCTGATTCTTTGAAGTTTGAATCAGTCGTGGGAGCTCTTCTGTCTGAAGAAGTACGAAGGAAATCCAGCGTCGATACAACTACATCAGAAGCCATGGTCGCTAGAGGACTCTCAAAGGAAAGAGGAGACAAACCAAGGGGGGTCTTCCAGGTCGAAATCGAAGGGAAAGAAGTGTAAGGTAAAATGTTGGAACTGCGGTAAAGTTGGACACTTGAAGAAGGACTGTTGGAAACGGAAGGAATCCGAAAACCTGAAGAACGAAGCGAATCAGGCTTATTCAGGTATTGTAGACGAAGTTTTATCTGCTGAAGAATTGTGTATGATAGATGAAACTTCACCTGAATGTAATGTCTCTCAGAGTTTTGATAGCTGGCTGTTAGACTCTGGTGCTTCGCATCATATGTGCCCAAATAGAAATTGGTTTACTTCGTATGAAAAAGTAAACGGTAGTTCTGTGTTTATGGGTAACAATATGTCATGTCAGACTGTTGGGATGGGAGATATCAGGATTAAGATGTATGATAACACAGTTAGAACATTAACTAGTGTTAGACATGTACCTGATTTGAAGAAAAATTTAATCTCTTTGGGAGTGTTGGATTCATATGGTTATAAGTTTACAGGTCAGGATGGCGTCTTGAAAGTCTTCAAAGGTGCCCTTGTGGTTATGAAGGCAGAGAAGGTCGGGAATCTTTACAGGTTAAAAGGAAGTACTCAGGTCGGCGAAGCAACGGTTGCGTCAGAAAAGGAAGAAGCAGGTACTTGTCTGTGGCATCAGTGTTTGGGTCATATGAGCGAGAAAGGTCTTCACATAGTGATGAAACATAAATCTATTCCCGGTCTGAAATCCTTGAATTTAGATTTCTGTAAATATTGTGTGTATGGAAAACAGTGTAAACAGAGATTTAAAGTTGGCAATCATAATAGTAAAGATGTTTTAGACTACATTCATTCTGATCTGTGGGGGCCTTCCCCTGTTATGTCATATGGAGGTGCATTGTATTTTTTAACGTTCATTGATGATTACTCTCATAGAGTTTGGGTCTATATGCTAAAAAGGAAAGCTGATGTATTCAATGTCTTTAAACAATTTAAAGTAATGGTAGAGAAAAGAACAAGCAAATCTATTAAATGTCTAAGAACTGAAAATGGTGGTGAGTTCACTTCTGTTGAGTTTGAACAATACTGTAAGGATGAGGGCATTGTTAGACACAAAACTGTTGTCTATACTCCTCAGCAAAATGGTGTTGCTGAGCGTATGAATCAGACTCTTATGGAAAGAACCAGAAGCATGATCAGCAATGCTAACTTGCAAAAGGAGCTGTGGGCAGAAGCAGTATCTACTGCTTGTTATTTAGTTAATAGATCACCTTCAGTAGCAATTGATTGTAAAATTCCTGAAGAAGTCTCGACAGGTCAGTCCTGTGACTATTCTCATTTGAGGATATTTGGCTGTGATGCTTATTCTCTGATTCCGAAAAATCAGCGTTCAATGTTAGATCCAAAGTCGAAATGTTATGTCTTTGTTGGGTATGACAATGCAGTGAAAGGATATAGGTTCTGGGATCCTACATTGCGGAAGATAGTCATTAGTAGAGATGTAACATTTGATGAATCCTCTTTGTTGAAAGAGTTGAACAGGAACAGGTATTGCCGTGTCAACGAGTTCAGTTGGAGGCTAGATCTTTCGGTGACAGTCGAAAGGAAGAAGAGACTTCTGGAGACAAAGGTGTTGAAGACACAAAGGAAGCCGTTGAAGCTTCTGAACCAGTGCAGGTTTCTGAATCAGTTCAGCAACCAGTCACTCTGAGAAGATCAACAAGGGAAAGGAAAACTCCCAAAAGGTATGAAGATTCTGCTTCATCTTTTGCTTTGGTTACTGAAGATGGGGAACCGTCTTGTTATCAGGAAGCGATAGATGATACAGATAGCGAAAAATGGAAAAAGGCTATGGAAGAAGAAATGGACTCCTTAGCCAAGAACAATACCTGGGATCTTGTAGAGCTTCCTGAAGGGAGAAGTGTTGTTGGATGTAAATGGGTCTTCAAGCTGAAACGGAAAGTTGATGGTAGTATCGAGAGATATAAGGCGAGATTGGTAGCAAAAGGGTATTCTCAGGTTGAAGGTATAGACTTTCATGAGATTTTTTCTCCAGTTGTAAAACTTGTTTCTATACGTACTGTGTTGGCACTAACTGCGTTGCTTAATCTTGAGTTAGAACAGTTAGATGTTAAAACAGCTTTTCTACATGGTGTTTTGAACGAAGAAATATATATGGAACAACCAGAAGGTTTTGTACGAGGTCGCAGCAGAAGATTAGTTTGCAAGCTCAGGAAATCATTGTATGGTCTGAGGTAGTCTCCCAGACAATGGTACAAGAAGTTTGATTCCTTCATGGTGAGCCAGAACTTTATAAGAAGTGAGCATGATCATTGTGTGTACTTCAAAAGTTTCAATGGCATATTCATTATCTTAGCTTTGTATGTTGAAGATATGCTTATTGCAAGCAAAAGCATGGAAGAGATCAACAGGTTAAAGGCTCAACTCTCTAGGGCGTTTGATATGAAGGATCTTGGAGCAGCAAAACATATCTTGGGCATGGAGATACACAGAGACAGGAAAAATGGTAAGCTTTGGTTATCACAACAGAAGTATTTGGAGAAGGTACTTGAAAAGTTCTCTATGAATAATGTGAAACCTGTTAATGTTCCCCTAGCTTCCCATTTTAAGCTTTCTTCGGTTTTGAGTCCTAGAGCTGATGAAGAAAAGTAGTATATGTCTCATGTACCATATGAAAATGCAGTAGGCAACTTAATGTATGCGATGGTATCTACAAGACCTGACATTTCACAAGCAGTTGGAGTTTTCAGCAGGTTCATGGCAAATCCAGGTAAAGAAAATTGGCAAGCAGTGAAATGGGTGCTTCGATATCTAAGAGGCACAAGAGATCATTGCATCGTCTTTAATGGTAGTGAAGGATCAGTCTGTGGATATGTAGATGCTGACTATGCAGGTGATTTGGACAAAAGAAGATCTACTACAGGTTACGTCTTTACTCTTGCAGGTGGAGCAATTAGTTGGATGTCAAAGCTTCAAGACATGGTTGCATTGTCCACTACCGAAGCTGAATATATAGCTGCTTCAGATGCCAGTAAAGAAGCAATCTGGTTAAAGGGTTTGCTCGATGAAATTGGAAGAACGCAAGAGAAATTGAGTGTACTTTGTGACAGTCAAAGTGCTATTCACTTGGCCACAAACCCTGCCTATCACAGCAGAACCAAGCACATTGATGTGAGATATCATTTTCTGAGACATGTGATCGATGGTGGAAAAGTAGCTCTTAAAAAAGTCCACACACGAGAAAATTGTGCAGACATATTCACAAAGCCAGTTACAGTAGAGAAGTTGCGGTGGTGTTTAGCTTCTCTTGGCTTGCAGGAAAGATGATGGATGGGAAAATTGTTGTCAAGGTGGAGTTTGTTAGTTTGACAACGAACTTGGGTAAACAAACGTAGTTAAACAGTTTTTTTTTGTAACGAATAATTTTTAGTTATGTAACGGTAATGACATGAATATATCGAACGCCATGTAGAGGAAATTCATTATTGAATAAAACAGATACACATTCAGTTTCATTTGTTTTTGGTCTTTTCCCATTTTTTCTTGTGATTCCTTCTACAATCTCTGCTGTTATTTTTTCAAGTGGTATCAGAGCCGTGAGGCGTGAGGCGTGAGGCTGTGCTGTGCGTAAGGGAATTGAAACCCTGCTGATCTTTGGATTGCTGTTGTGCGGATTGAGACGTGCTATGCTGTTTTTGGATTGTTTCTGTCCTTGGATTGCTGCTGTGCGGATTGCTGTTGTACGTGAGCTAATTGCAGGCGTGTTTTTTTTTGAAACCCCTGTAGACGTGCTGTCCCTGTGTGAAGAGCCAACAGAGCGTGTATCAGCAGATTGCTGGAGAAGCTGTATCGTGCTGCGTGTATCAGCAGATTGTTGTGGCGTGAAGAGCCAGCAGAGCATGTATCAGCAGATTGCTGTGGTGTGAAGAGCCAGCAGAGCGTGTATCAGCAGATTGATGTGGCGTGAAGAGCCAGCAAAACCAGCGAAGCCAGCCAGCAGAGCCGGCCAGCAGAAGCGTATCAGAGCAAATTGAGATCCGAGTAAATTTTTTTCGAAAGAAATTATTTGTTGAAAGGCAATTTTTTTGTTTACCCAGAACATTTTGGGTTTGAAAAGGAGTTGTCCAAAACTGATAAAGAGCAGAGTTTCAGTAGGAAGAACAAGTTTTATTTTTTCCAGCAGTTGCTAAATAAGTCTGGGCTTGTATTCAGAAGAAATTGTTTCAGATTTTTTTTTTAAAGGAATGTGTGAGTGAAATAGGAGGAACAGAACAATTTTTTTTAAGAAAAGGAAACTTTAAGGGTTTTGGAGAAATAAGGAGACAGTTTTTTTATTGTTGAAGAAAAGAAAAATTTTAAGGGTTTTTTTTTTTGGAAAACCTAAAAGAAAAGAACTCTAGAAAGACTGAAACCCTAGGAAGGAGGAAAAATGGCCAAGATGTCGAATGCAAGATTCGAGGTCGAGAAATTCACCGAAAAGAGCAATTTTGCTCTTTGGAAACTGAAGGTTAAGGATCTTCTTGTGCAACAAGGGTTGCACAAGGCATTGGATGGGTTACTAAGAAACCCACAACCATGACTACTTCAGACTGGGAGAACTTGGATGCCCAAGCTCTCAGTACCATCCAGTTATGTTTAGCGGATGAAGTTCTCTTCAACATCGTTGAAGAGACTACGGCGTCAGGTTTGTGGGAAAAACTTGAAAACCTTTATATGACAAAATCATTAACCAACAGAATTTATCTGAAACGACAATTATACAGTCTTCGAATGAAAGAAGGTTCAAGCGTTGTAGAACATTTGAATGTTTTTAATACACTAATTTGTCAATTAACAGATATGGAAGTCAAAATACAGGAAGAAGATAAAGCCATAACCTTGCTGTGTTCTCTGCCTGAATCATGGGATCACTTCGTAACCTCAATCAGCATGAGCTCTGCTGATTCTTTGAAGTTTGAATCAGTCGTTGGAGCTCTTCTGTCTGAAGAAGTACGAAGGAAATCCAGCACCGATACAACTACATCAGAAGCCATGGTCGCTAGAGGACACTCAAAGGAAAGAGGAGGCAAACCAAGGGGGTCTTCCAGTTCGAAATCGAAGGGCAAGAAGTGTAAGGTAAAATGTTGGAACTGCGGTAAAGTTGGACACTTGAAGAAGGACTGTTGGAAACGGAACGAATCCGAAAACCTGAAGAACGAAGCGAATCAGGCTGATTCAGGTATTGTAGACGAAGTTTTATCTGCTGAAGAATTGTGTATGATAGATGAAACTTCACCTGAATGTAATGTCTCTCAGAGTTTTGATAGCTGACTGTTAGACTTTGGTGCTTCGCATCATATGTGCCCACATAGAAATTGGTTTACTTCGTATGAAAATGTAAATGGTAGTTCTATGTTTATGGGTAACAATATGTCATGTCAGACTGTTGGGATGGGAGATATCAGGATTAAGATGTATGATAACACAGTTAGAACATTAACTAGTGTTAGACATGTACCTGATTTGAAGAAAAATTTAATCTCTTTGGGAGTGTTGGATTCAGATGGTTATAAGTTTACAGGTCAGGATGGCGTCTGGAAAGTCTTCAAAGGTGCCCTTGTGGTTATGAAGGCAGATAAGGTCGGAAATCTTTACAGGTTAAAAGGAAGTACTCAGGTCGGTGAGGCAGCGGTTGCGTCAGAAAAGGAAGAAGCAGGTACTCGTCTATGGCATCAGCGTTTGGGTCATATGAGCGAGAAAGGTCTTCACATACTGATGAAACGTAAATCTCTTCCCGGTCTGAAATCCTTGAATTTAGATTTCTGTAAACATTGTGTGTATGGAAAACAGTGTAAACAGAGATTTAAAGCTGGCAATCATAATAGTAAAGATGTTTTAGACTACATTCATTCTGATCTGTGGGGGCCTTGCCGTGTTATGTCATATGGAGGTGCATTGTATTTTTTAACGTTCATTGATGATTACTCTCGTAGAGTTTGGGTCTATATGCTAAAAAGGAAAGATGATGTATTCAATGTCTTTAAACAATTTAAAGTAATGGTAGAGAAAAGAACAGGCAAATCTATTAAATGTCTAAGAACTGACAATGGTGGTGAGTTCACTTCTGTTGAGTTTGAACAATACTGTAAGGATGAGGGCATTGTTAGACACAAAACTGCTGTCTATACTCCTCAGCAAAATGGTGTTGCTGAGCGTATGAATCAAACTCTTATGGAAAGAGCCAGAAGCATGATCAGCAATGCTAACTTGCAAAAGGAGCTGTGGGCAGAAGCAGTATCTACTGCTTGTTATTTAGTTAACAGATCACCTTCAGTAGCAATTGATTGTAAAATTCCTGAAGAAGTCTGGACAGGCCAGTCTTGTGACTATTCTCATTTGAGGATATTTGGTTGTGATGCTTATTCTCTGATTCCGAAAAATCAGCGTTCAAAGTTAGATCCAAAGTCGAAATGTTATGTCTTTTTTGGGTATGACTATGCAGTGAAAGGATATAGGTTCTGGGATCCTACATTGCGGAAGATAGTCATTAGTAGAGATGTAACATTTGATGAATCCTCTTTGTTGAAATCAAATGTTGAAAGAGTTGAACAGGAACAGGTATCGCCGTGTCAATGAGTTCAGTTGGAGGCTAGATCTTTCGGTGACAGTCGAAAGGAAGAAGAGACTTCTGGAGACAAAGGTGTTGAAGACACAAAGGAAGCCGTTGAAGCTTCTGAACCAGTGCAGGTTTCTGAATCAGTTCAGCAACCAGTCACTCTGAGAAGATCAACAAGGGAAAGGAAAACTCCCAAAAGGTATGAAGATTCTGCTTCATCTTTTGCTTTGGTTACTGAAGATGGGGAACCATCTTGTTATCAGGAAGCGATAGATGATACAGATAGCGAAAAATGGAAAAAGGCTATGGAAGAAGAAATGGACTCCTTAGCCAAGAACAATACCTGGGATCTTGTAGAGCTTCCTGAAGGGAGAAGTGTTGTTGGATGTAAATGGGTCTTCAAACTGAAACGGAAAGTTGATGGTAGTATCGAGAGATATAAGGTGAGACTGGTAGCAAAAGGGTATTCTCAGGTTGAAGGTATAGACTTTCATGAGATTTTTTCTCCAGTTGTAAAACTTGTTTCTATACGTACTGTGTTGGCACTAACTGCGTTGCTTAATCTTGAGTTATAATAGTTAGATGTTAAAACATCTTTTCTACATGGTGATTTGAACGAAGAAATATATATGGAACAACCAGAAGGTTTTGTACGAGGTCGCAGCAGAAGATTAGTTTGCAAGCTCAGGATATCATTGTATGGTCTGAGGCAGTCTCCCAGACAATGGTACAAAAATTTTGATTCCTTCATGGTGAGCTAGAACTTTATAAGAAGTGAGTATGATCATTGTGTGTACTTCAAAAGTTTCAATGGCATATTCATTATCTTAGCTTTGTATGTTGATGATATGCTTATTGCAAGCAAAAGCATGGAAGAGATCAACAGGTTAAAGGCTCAACTCTCTATGGCGTTTGATATGAAGGATCTTGGAGCAGCAAAACATATCTTGGGCATGGAGATACACAGAGACAGGAAAAACGGTAAGCTTTGGTTATCACAACAGAAGTATGTGGAGAAGGTACATGAAAAGTTCTCTATGAATAATGTGAAACCTGTTAATGTTCCCCTAGCTTCCCATTTTAAGCTTTCTTCGGTTTTGAGTCCTAGAGCTGATGAAGAAAAGCAGTATATGTCTCATGTACCATATGCAAATGCAGTAGGCAACTTAATGTATGCGATGGTATCTACAAGACCTGACATTTCACACGCAGTTGGAGTTGTCAGCAGGTTCATGGCAAATCCAGGTAAAGAACATTGGCAAGCAGTGAAATGGGTGCTTCGATATCTAAGAGGCACAAGAGATCATTGCATCGTCTTTAATGGTAGTGAAGGATCAGTCTGCGGATATGTAGATGCTGACTATGCAGGTGATTTGGACAAGAGAAGATCTACTACAGGTTACGTCTTTACTCTTGCAGGTGGAGCAATTAGTTGGATGTCAAAGCTTCAAGACACGGTTGCATTGTCCACTACCGAAGCTGAATATATAGGTGCTTCAGATGCCAGTAAAGAAGCAATCTGGTTAAAGGGTTTGCTCGATGAAATTGGAAGAACGCAGGAGAAAGTGAGTGTACTTTGTGACAGTCAAAGTGCTATTCACTTGGCCACAAACCCTGCCTATCACAGCAGAACCAAGCACATTGATGTGAGATATCATTTTCTGAGACATGTGATCGATGGTGGAAACGTAGCTCTTAAAAAAGTCCACACACGAGAAAATTGTGCAGACATATTCACAAAGCCAGTTACAGTAGAGAAGTTGCGGTGGTGTTTAGCTTCTCTTGGCTTGCAGGAAAGATGATGGATGGGAAAATTGTTGTCAAGGTGGAGTTTGTTAGTTTGACAACGAACTTGGGTAAACAAACGTAGTTAAACAGTTTTTTTTGTAACGAATAATTTTTAGTTATGTAACGGTAATGACATGAATATATCGAACGCCATGTAGAGGAAATTCATTATTGAATAAAACATATACACATTCAGTTTCATTTGTTCTTGGTCTTTTCCCATTTTTTCTTGCGATTCCTTCTACAATCTCTGCTGTTATTTTTACAAGTGGTATCAGAGCCGTGAGGCGTGAGGCGTGAGGCTGTGCTGTGCGTAAGGGAATTGAAACCCTGCTGATCTTTGGATTGCTGTTGTGCGGATTGAGACGTGCTATGCTGTTCTTGGATTGCTGTTGTCCTTGGATTGCTGCTGTGCGGATTGCTGCTGTATGTGAGGGAATTGCAGGCATGTTTTTTTTGAAACCCCTGTAGACGTGTTGTCCCTGCGTGAAGAGCCAGCAGAGCGTGTATCAGTAGATTGCTGCAGAAGTTGTATCGTGCTGCGTGTATCAGCAGATTGTTGTGGCGTGAAGAGCCAACAGAGCATGTATCAGCAGATTGCTGTGGTGTGAAGAGCCAGCAGAGCGTGTATCAGCAGATTGCTGTGGCGTGAAGAGCCAAAAAAACCAGCGGAGCCAGCCAGCAGAGCCAGCCAGCAGAGCCGGCCAGCAGAAGCGTATCAGAGCAAATTGAGATCCGGGTAAATTTTTTTCGAAAGAAATTATTTGTTGAAAGGCAATTTTTTTGTTTACCCAGAACATTTTGGGTTTGAAAAGGAGTTGTCCAAAACTGATAAAGAGCAGAGTTTCAGTAGGAATAACAAGTTTTATTTTTTCAAGCAGTTTCTAAATAAGTTTGGGCTTGTATTCAGAAGAAATTGTTTCAGATTTTTTTTTTAAAAAGGAATGTGTGAGTGAAATAGGAGGAACATAACAGTTTTTTTTAAGAAAAGGAAACTTTAAGGGTTTTGGAGAAATAAGGAGACAGTTTTTTATTGTTGGAGAAAAGAAAAATTTTAAGGGTTTTTTTTTTTTGGAAAACCTAAAAGAAAAGAACTCTAGAAAGACTGAAACCCTAGGAAGGAGGAAAAATGGCCAAGATGTCGAATGCAAGATTCGAGGTGGAGAAATTCACCGGAAAGAGCAATTTTTCTCTTTGGAAACTGAAGGTTAAGGATCTGCTTGTGCAACAAGGGTTGCACAAGGCATTGGATGGGGTTACTAAGAAACCCACAACCATGACTACTTCAGACTGGGAGGACTTGGATGCCCAAGCTCTCAGTACCATCCGGTTATGTTTAGCGGATGAAGTTCTCTTCAACATCGTTGAAGAGACTACGGCATCAGGTTTGTGGGAAAAACTTGAAAACCTTTATATGTCAAAATCATTAACCAACAGAATTTATCTGAAACGACAATTATACAGTCTTCAAATGAAAGAAGGTTCAAGCGTTGCAGAACATTTGAATGTTTTTAATACACTAATTTTTCAATTAACAGATATGGAAGTCAAAATACAGGAAGAAGATAAAGCCATAACCTTGCTGTGTTCTCTGCCTGAATCATGGGATCACTTCGTAACCTCAATCAGCTTCAACTCTACTGATTCTTTGAAGTTTGAATCAGTCGTGGGAGCTCTTATGTCTGAAGAAGTACGAAGGAAATCCAGCACCGATACAACTACATCAGAAGCCATGGTCGCTAGAGGACGCTCAAAGGAAAGAGGAGACAAACCAAGAGGGTCTTCCAGGTCGAAATCGAAGGGCAAGAAGTGTAAGGTAAAATGTTGGAACTGCGGTAAAGTTGGACACTTGAAGAAGGGCTGTTGGAAACGGAAGGAATACGAAAACCTGAAGAACGAAGCGAATCAGGCTGATTTAGGTATTGTAGATGAAGTTTTATCTGCTGAAGAATTGTGTATGATAGATGAAACTTCACCTGAATGAAATGTCTCTCAGAGTTTTGATAGCTGGCTGTTAGACTCTGGTGCTTCGCATCATATGTGCCCACATAGAAATTGGTTTACTTCGTATGAAAATGTAAACGGTAGTTCTGTGTTTATGGGTAACAATATGTCATGTCAGACTGTTGGGATGGGAGATATCAGGATTAAGATGTATGATAACACAGTTAGAACATTAACTAGTGTTAGACATGTACCTGATTTGAAGAAAAATTTAATCTCTTTGGGAGTGTTGGATTCAGATGGTTATAAGTTTACAGGTCAGGATGGCATCTTGAAAGTCTTCAAAGGTGCCCTTGTGGTTATGAAGGCAGAGAAGGTCGGGAATCTTTACAGGTTAAAAGGAAGTACTCAGGTCGGTGAAGCAGCGGTTGCGTCAGAAAAGGAAGAAGCAGGTACTCGTCTGTGGCATCAGCGTTTGGGTCATATGAGCGAGAAAGGTCTTCACATACTGATGAAACGTAAATCTCTTCCCGGTCTGAAATCCTTGATTTTAGATTTCTGTAAACATTGTGTGTATGGAAAACAGTGTAAACAGAGATTTAAAGTTGGCAATCATAATAGTAAAGATGTTTTAGACTACATTCATTCTGATCTGTGGGGGCCTTCCCCTGTTATGTCATATGGAGGTGCATTGTATTTTTTAACGTTCATTGATGATTACTCTCGTAGAGTTTGGGTCTATATGCTAAAAAGGAAAGCTGATGTATTCAATGTCTTTAAACAATTTAAAGTAATGGTAGAGAAAAGAACAGGCAAATCTATTAAATGTCTAAGAACTGATAATGGTGGTGAGTTCACTTCTGTTGAGTTTGAACAATACTGTAAGGATGAGGGCATTGTTAGACACAAAACTGCTGTCTATACTCCTCAGCAAAATGGTGTTGCTGAGCGTATGAATCGGACTCTTATGGAAAGAGCCATAAGCATGATCAGCAATGCTAACTTGCAAAAGGAGCTGTGGGCAGAAGCAGCATCTATTGCTTGTTATTTAGTTAACAGATCACCTTCAGTAGCAATTGATTGTAAAATTCCTGTAGAAGTCTGGACAGGTCAGTCTTGTGACTATTCTCCTTTGAGGATATTTGGCTGTGATGCTTATTCTCTGATTCCGAAAAATCAGCGTTCAAAGTTAGATCCAAAGTCGAAATGTTATGTCTTTGTTGGGTATGACTATGCAGTGAAAGGATATAGGTTCTGGGATCCTACATTGCGGAAGATAGTCATTAGTAGAGATGTAACATTTGATGAATCCTCTTTGTTGAAATCAAATGTTGAAAGACTTGAACAGGAACAGGTATCGCCGTGTCAACGAGTTCAGTTGGAGGCTAGATCTTTCGGTGACAGTCAAAAGGAAGAAGAGACTTCTGGAGACAAAGGTGTTGAAGACACAAAGGAAGCCGTTGAAACTTCTGAACCAGTGCAGGTTTCTGAATCAGTTCAGCAACCAGTCACTCTGAGAAGATCAACAAGGGAAAGGAAAACTCCCAAAAGGTATGAAGATTCTTCTTCATCTTTTGCTTTGGTTACTGAAGATGGGGAACCGTCTTGTTATCAGGAAGCGATAGATGATACAGATAGCGAAAAATGGAAAAAGGCTATGGAAGAAGAAATGGACTCCTTAGCCAAGAACAATACCTGGGATCTTGTAGAGCTTCCTGAAGGGAGAAGTGTTGTTGGATGTAAATGGGTCTTCAAGCTGAAACAGAAAGTTGATGGTAGTATCGAGAGATATAAGGTGAGACTGGTAGCAAAAGGGTATTCGATTTCGACCTGGAAGACCCCCTTGGTTTGTCTCCTCTTTCCTTTGAGCATCCTCTAGCGACCATGGCTTCTGATGTAGTTGTATCGGTGCTGGATTTCCTTCGTACTTCTTCAGACAGAAGAGCTCCCATGACTGATTCAAACTTCAAAGAATCAGCAGAGCTGAAGCTGATTGAGGTTACGAAGTGATCCCATGATTCAGGCAGAGAACACAGCAAGGTTATGGCTTTATCTTCTTCCTGTATCTTGACTTCCATATCTGTTAATTGACAAATTAGTGTATTAAAAACATTCAAATGTTCTGCAACGCTTGAACCTTCTTTCATTCGAAGACTGTATAATTGTCGTTTTAGATAAATTCTGTTGGTTAATGATTTTGTCATATAAAGGTTTTCAAGTTTTTCCCACAAACCTGACATCGTAGTCTCTTCAACGATGTTGAAGAGAACTTCATCCACTAAACATAACCGGATGGTACTGAGAGCTCGGGCATCCAAGTCCTCCCAGTCTGAAGTAGTCATGGTTGTGGGTTTCTTAGTAACCCCATCCAATGCCTTTCTCTGCGGATATGTAGATGCTGACTATGCAGGTGATTTGGACAAAAGAAGATCTACTACAGGTTACGTCTTTACTCTTGCAGGTGGAGAAATTAGTTGGATGTCAAAGCTTCAAGACACGGTTGCATTGTCCACTGCCGAAGCTGAATATATAGCTGCTTCAGATGCCAGTAAACAAGCAATCTGGTTAAAGGGTTTGCTCGATGAAATTGGAAGAACGCAGGAGAAAGTGAGTGTACTTTGTGATAGTCAAAGTGCTATTCACTTGGCCACAAACCCTGCCTATCACAGCAGAACCAAGCACATTGATGTGAGATATCATTTTCTGAGACATGTGATCGATGGTGGAAAAGTAGCTCTTAAAAAAGTGCACACACGAGAAAATTGTGCAAACATATTCACAAAGCCAGTTACAGTAGAGAAGTTGCGGTGGTGTTTAGCTTCTCTTAGCTTGCAGGAAAGATGATGGATGAGAAAATTGTTGGCAAGGTGGAGTTTGTTAGTTTGACAACGAACTTGGGTAAACAAACGTAGTTAAACAGTTTTTTTTTGTAACGAATAATTTTTAGTTATGTAACGGTAATGACATGAATATATCGAACGCCATGTAGAGGAAATTCATTGTTGAATAAAACAGATACACATTCAGTTTCATTTGTTCTTGGTCTTTTCCCATTTTTTCTTGCGATTCCTTCTACAATCTCTGATGTTATTTTTACAAGTGGTATCAGAGCCGTGAGGCGTGAGGCGTGAGGCTATGCTGTGCGTAAGGGAATTGAAACCCTGCTGATCTTTGGATTGCTGCTGTGCGGATTGAGACGTGCTGTGATGTTCTTGGATTGCTGCTGTCCTTGGATTGCTGCTGTGCGGATTGCTGTTGTACGTGAGGGAATTGCAGGCGTGTTTTTTTTTGAAACCCCTGTAGACGTGCTATCCCTGCGTGAAGAGCCAGCAGAGCGTGTATTAGCAGATTACTGCAGAAGCTGTATCGTGCTGCGTGTATCAGCAGATTGTTGTGGCGTGAAGAGCCAGCAGAGCATGTATCAGCAGATTGCTGTGGCGTGAAGAGCCAGCAGAGCGTGTATCAGCAGATTGCTGTGGCGTGAAGAGCCAGCAGAACCAGCGGAGCCAGCCAGCAGAGCCAGCCAGCAGAGCCGGCCAGCAGAAGCGTATCAGAGCAAATTGAGATCCGGGTAAAATTTTTTCGAAAGAAATTATTTGTTGAAAGGCAATTTTTTTGTTTACCCAGAACATTTTGGGTTTGAAAAGGAGTTGTCCAAAACTGATAAAGAGCAGAGTTTCAGTAGGAAGAACAAGTTTTATTTCTTCCAGCAGTTGCTAAATAAGTCTGGGCTTGTATTCAGAAGAAATTGTCTCAGATTTTTTTTTTTAAAAGGAATGTGTGAGTGAAATAGGAGGAACAGGACAATTTTTTTTAAGAAAAGGAAACTTTAAGGGTTTTGGAGAAATAAGGAGACAGTTTTTTATTGTTGGAGAAAAGAAAAATTTTAAGGGTTTTTTTTTTTTGGAAAACCTAAAAGAAAAGAACTCTAGAAAGACTGAAACCCTAGGAAGGAGGAAAAATTGCCAAGATGTCGAATGCAAGATTCGAGGTGGAGAAATGCACCGGAAAGAGCAATTTTGCTCTTTGGAAACTGAAGGTTAAGGATCTGCTTGTGCAACAAGGGTTGCACAAGGCATTGGATGGGGTTACTAAGAAACCCACAACCATGACTACTTCAGACTGGGAGGACTTGGATGCTCGAGCTCTCAGCACCATCCGGTTATGTTTAGCGGATGAAGTTCTCTTCAACATCGTTGAAGAGACTACGGCGTCAGGTTTGTGGGAAAAACTTGAAAACCTTTATATGACAAAATCATTAACCAACAGAATTTATCTGAAACGACAATTATACAGTCTTCGAATGAAAGAAGGTTCAAGCGTTGCAGAACATTTGAATGTTTTTAATACACTAATTTGTCAATTAACAGATATGGAAGTCAAAATACAGGAAGAAGATAAAGCCATAACCTTGCTGTGTTCTCTGCCCTGAATCATGGGATCACTTCGTAACCTCAATCCACTTCATCTCTGCTGATTCTTTGAAGTTTGAATCAGTCGTGGGAGCTCTTCTGTCTGAAGAAGTACGAAGGAAATCCAGCACCAATACAACTACATCAGAAGCCATGGTCGCTAGAGGACGCTCAAATGAAAGAGGAGACAAACCAAGGGGGTCTTCCAGGTCGAAATCGAAGGGCAAGAAGTGTAAGGTAAAATGTTGGAACTGCGGTAAAGTTGGACACTTGAAGAAGGACTGTTGGAAACGGAAGGAATCCGAAAACCTAAAGAACGAAGCGAATCAGGCTGATTCAGGTATTGTAGACGAAGTTTTATCTGCTGAAGAATTGTTTATGATAGATGAAACCTCACCTCAATGTAATGTCTCTCAGAGTTTTGATAGCTGACTGTTAGACTCTGGTGCTTCGCATCATATGTGCCCACATAAAAATTGGTTTAATTCGTATGAAAATGTAAACGGTAGTTCTGTGTTTATGGGTAACAATATGTCATGTCAGACTGTTGGGATGGGAGATATCAGGATTAAGATGTATGATAACACAATTAGAACATTAACTAGTGTTAGACATGTACCTGATTTGAAGAAAAATTTAATCTCTTTGGGAGTGTTGGATTCAGATGGTTATAAGTTTACAGGTCAGGATGGCGTCTTGAAAGTATTCAAAGGTGCTCTTGTGGTTATGAAGGCAGAGAAGGTCGGGAATCTTTACAGGTTAAAAGGAAGTACTCAGGTCGGTGAAGCAGCGGTTGCGTCAGAAAAGGAAGAAGCAGGTACTCGTCTGTGGCATCAGCGTTTGGGTCATATGAGCGAGAAAGGTCTTCACATACTGATGAAACGTAAATCTCTTCCCGGTCTGAAAACCTTGAATTTAGATTTCTGTAAACATTGTGTGTATGGAAAACAGTGTAAACAGAGTTTTAAAGTTGGCAATCATAATAGTAAAGATGTTTTAGACTACATTCATTCTGATCTGTGGGGGCCTTCCCCTGTTATGTCATATGGAGGTGCATTGTATTTTTTAACGTTCATTGATGATTACTCTCGTAGAGTTTGGGTCTATATGCTAAAAAGGAAAGCTGATGTATTCAATGTCTTTAAACAATTTAAAGTAATGGTAGAGAAAAGAACAGGCAAATCTATTAAATGTCTAAGAACTGACAATGGTGGTGAGTTCGCTTCTGTTGAGTTTGAACAATACTGTAAGGATGAGGCCATTGTTAGACACAAAACTGCTGTCTATACTCCTCAGCAAAATGGTGTTGCTGAGCGTATGAATCAGACTCTTATGGAAAGAGCCAGAAGCATGATCAGCAATGCTAACTTGCAAAAGGAGTTGTGGGCAGAAGCAGTATCTACTGCTTGTTATTTAGTTAACAGATCACCTTCAGTAGCAATTGATTGTAAAATTCCTGAAGAAGTCTGGACAGGTCAGTCTTGTGACTATTCTCATTTGAAGATATTTGGTTGTGATGCTTATTCTCTGATTCCGAAAAATCAGCGTTCAAAGTTAGATCCAAAGTCGAAATGTTATGTCTTTGTTGGGTATGACTATGCAGTGAAAGGATATAGGTTCTGGGATCCTACATTGCGGAAGATAGTCATTAGTAGAGATGTAACATTTGATGAATCCTCTTTGTTGAAATCAAATGTTGAAAGAGTTGAACAGGAACAGGTATCGCCGTGTCAACGAGTTCAGTTGGAGGCTAGATCTTTCGGTGACAGTCGAAAGGAAGAAGAGACTTCTGGAGACAAAGGTGGTGAAGACACAAAGGAAGCCATTGAAGCTTCTGAACCAGTGCAGGTTTCTGAACCAGTTCAGCAACCAGTCACTCTGAGAAGATCAACAAGGGAAAGGAAAACTCCCAATAGGTATGAGGATTCTGCTTCATCTTTTGTTTTGGTTACTGAAGATGGGGAACCGTCTTGTTATCAGGAAGCGATAGATGATACAGATAGCGAAAAATGGAAAAAGGCTATGGAAGAAGAAATGGACTCCTTAGCCAAGAACAATACCTGGGATCTTGTAGAGCTTCCTGAAGGGAGAAGTGTTGTTGGATGTAAATGGGTCTTCAAGCTGAAACGGAAAGTTGATGGTAGTATCGAGAGATATAAGGCGAGACTGGTAGCAAAAGGGTATTCTCAGGTTGAAGGTATAGACTTTCATGAGATTTTTTCTCCAGTTGTAGAACTTGTTTCTATACGTACTGTGTTGGCACTAACTGTGTTGCTTAATCTTGAGTTAGAACAGTTAGATGTTAAAACAGCTTTTCTACATGGTGATTTGAACGAAGAAATATATATGGAACAACGAGAAGGTTTTGTACGAGGTCGCAGCAGAAGATTAGTTTGCAAGCTCAGGAAATCATTGTATGGTCTGAGGCAGTCTCCCAGACAATGGTAAAAGAAGTTTGATTCCTTCATGGTGAGCCAGAACTTTATAAGAAGTGAGTATGATCATTGTGTGTACTTCAAAAGTTTCAATGGCATATACATTATCTTAGCTTTGTATGTTGACGATATGCTTATTGCAAGAAAAAGCATGGAAGAGATCAACAAGTTAAAGGCTCAACTCTCTAGGGCTTTTGATATGAAGGATCTTGGAGCAGCAAAACATATCTTGGGCATGGAGATACACAGAGACAGGAAAAATGGTAAGCTTTGGTTATCACAGCAGAAGTATGTGGAGAAGGTACTTGAAAAGTTCTCTATGAATAATGTGAAACCTGTTAATGTTCCCCTAGCTTCCCATTTTAAGCTTTCTTCGGTTTTGAGTCCTAGAGCTGATGAAGAAAAGAAGTATATATCTCATGTACCATATGCAAATGCGGTAGGCAACTTAATGTATGCGATGGTATCTACAAGACCTGACATTTCACATGCAGTTGGAGTTGTCAGCAGGTTCATGGCAAATCCAGGTAAAGAACATTGGCAAGTAGTGAAATGGGTGCTTCGATATCTAAGAGGCACAAGAGATCATTGCATCATCTTTAATGGTAGTGAAGGATCAGTGTGCGGATATGTAGATGCTGACTATGCAGGTGATTTGGACAAAATAAGATATACTATAGGTTACGTCTTTACTCTTGCAGGTGGAGCAATTAGTTGGATGTCAAAGCTTCAAGACACGGTTGCATTGTCCACTACCGAAGCTGAATATATAGCTACTTCAGATGCCAGTAAAGAAGCAATCTGGTTAAAGGGTTTGCTCGATGAAATTGGAAGAACGCAGGAGAAAGTGAGTGTACTTTGTGACAGTCAAAGTGCTATTCACTTGGCCACAAACCCTGCCTATCACAGCAGAACCAAGCACATTGATGTGAGATATCATTTTCTGAGACATGTGATCGATGGTGGAAAAGTAGCTCTTAAAAAAGTCCACACACGAGAAAATTGTGCACACATATTCACAAAGCCAGTTACAGTAGAGAAGTTGCGGTGGTGTTTAGCTTCTCTTGGCTTGCAGGAAAGATGATGAATGGGAAAATTGTTGTCAAGTTGGAGTTTGTTAGTTTGACAACGAACTTGGGTAAACAAACGTAGTTAAACAGTTTTTTTTGTAACGAATAATTTTTAGTTATGTAACGGTAATGACATGAATATATCGAACGCCATGTAGAGGAAATTCATTATTGAATAAAACAGATACACATTCAGTTTCATTTGTTCTTGGTCTTTTCCCATTTTTTCTTGCGATTCCTTCTACAATCTATGCTGTTATTTTTACATGACTAGGTGCAAGTATGAAAAAATCCTTCTTTGAGTATGACCATCAATTGTTCAATAATTAAATATAAACAGTTGCATTGGCCTCCACAATTGGTTTTTACTAGATCTTCTAAAAGTGCTTCCTACAGACCTTCACACTTCCCGTAGCACACAACTAATAAGTGAACACGCTTCCATTACTAGGGATCCACTACTTTAGATTTTTTATATTAATGACACGGTGCTGATCAACCCAACGTATGACCAACGCAGACATTAATTGATAATTGAAAAATGTTATTGCGAACTGTTAAAATTTTAAATAACCCAAACCCAGATAAAATTCACAACTTTAACATTCAATAACATGTAGAGGGCACATAGAGGGGTAGAATACTACCGGAACAATGGTTCACTTATACAAATTCTCATAGATAGGTTCTAAATGTATAGCACATAGTATCGTGTTTGATCAGGTAGAGGAGCATTTACGTACTGATGTAATTGAACAACATGGAGGAACCTTACACGACTAGAGGGCAAGAGAGAAGTACATGTGCCAAAAAAAAATTGAAGAGCGGTTGACAACATAACTTTGGAAATCACTTGGATGTCAAGTAGCAGGCTTCACCTTCCCACTTCAAAAGAGCATCCACACATCATCTTGCACAAATTTTAAATAATGTTTTATCTTGTCGTGAATTTTGAATAGAATTCGGCCATTGAAATAGACTGCTAGATCCAACGCATCCTCTACCAAACACATCTTTGACTCTATTCATTTCTCGTGCATTTCACCCACTGACAGAGATATCACTTCTTCATAGAAAGAAAATTGACTATCTCTTGTAGGAGGGCAACTACGGTTGGACATTATTCTTCAACGGCTGAAAAATCGTTTTAATGTAAATTCCATCCAGCTACGACCCCAACACTTATTTTCTTTTAACTACAATGTATGTCTACAGTCATGCTTGGCAGCTTCAAATGACTGTATGCTCCACGCTTACGACTCTAATATTCACTCGACATAGCATGTTAACTACCCTCTCATTCATCAAATCATTTCACCCACTCTCATACCACTGTAAGACACACAAAATGGAAACCAAATTCAACTATATATTAATGAATGATGTAAAATATATAAATACATAAAGAAACCATTGATTCAGTTTTTTGGTCTTCTTAGACTCTAATAACCACTCACCAAAACACAAAATAACCTAATCTTAATCCAAAGGATTATTTGTCTAACAAATTAAGAGTTTATTTCAAAATGATGGAACATGGAAAGATACATCTAGTGAGAGTGAATCTAGTCCCCATGTTGCTGCTTCTATTTTTACGGATCTCACCTTAGAATCACTTCCTAAGGTCATATCATCGACAAAGTCTAATGTTGGACACTCTTAAGTATCTCCACCTAATTTTCTCATGGTGCCTCTCCCTTTTCTAAATATTCCAAAAATTATGAGTGTTACGATAGTATAGAAGAACCTAACTAACCTGCAAGATAAGCATGTCATGTCTATGGATTTATGAGCTAAGCCTAGAGTTGAGTCTAGAAGAGGAGGAGCTTAAGGAGGATATTCATTATTGCACTCAATAGTTATAGATTACTAAAACATCCTAGCAACCCTGGAATTCCACATCGCATTTGTAGTATTGTCTTGTCACACTTACAAAGAGAATTAAAATCATTAAAGGAAATGGATGAGCAACAGAGACAATAAAGGAAATGGATGAGAATTTCACTCCATGAAAAATTTGTGATAAAAACCATGCCATTCACAAGGAAATATATTATTCGTTTGAGTTAAGTTTTGATAAGTTTGGTCATACATCAACTCCTCACTAGAGAGAAATATTCTAAGTAGTTATTCAAAATCTTTGTAAAGAATATTATTTGACATATTTATCCATCTATTGAAATGGATGAAAATTTTGTAGTTCGGTCTTTTCAGTATAGGATCAAAATCTTAGGAAACATATAAAAAGTTGGTTTATCATGCTCATCAATATAGTTTTACCATATTCAAAGTTTAGATGGATATTTCTTTTTACAGATGATATTAGGTGATTGTATATTTTTGCAGATGATATTTCTCTTTTCTTAGATGTGGAGCCAATTTGTTTTAGACCAACATCAAATATACTCATTAATGGAGCTATAGGTTGCACTGCTATCATCGATAATTCAAGGATCAAACAATATGGCTTATTTCAATTAAAGGATTGACTAAAAAAGTGGAAATTGAAACATGACAAGTAATGATGCATTCTTTAATATTTCCAAATGTTATTTTTCATATGCCTTCCAACGGACCATGAATACATAACAAAGTTTACAGTGCTTAAAAGTGCTAATTCTAGAGGCCTTTCATAGTCAAGGAAATTTATTGAATTGCAAACCACCTTGCCATTGATGTCAAAGAGGGATGTAAGAATAGAAAGGTCATAGTGTTGCTAGCAATGCCAACGGGGGATATTGTTGGCATTGTTTTCATTGATGGAAAGTAAACAATAAGAGAAGAAAAGTATGTTTGATGCTTGTTATTAGCATGGTAGAACAAAGAATGTTGGAGAGATGATTATGTAACATAGGTCAATTAAAGAAGTGAAAAGAAAGGCAATTTGATGCATTCAGTTGTACTTATGTTATTATGTTACTATTTTGTCGATCATTGTTATGCTTGATGGAAAGGTAAGTTGCAAAGCCTATGTTGATCTTGAGGTATGATTTTTCCTTGTTGCATATATTTTTGATTGATTTATTATAGAGATGTTGTTGTGAAGGAAAATTCATGAAGGAGCTTCTTGTTAGAGGTTGTTTACTAATTTTGTCTATATATATTGTGATGAAAATACTATTTTTTTGATAAATGGATGTTGAATATGTTGATTGGGTAAGAGATATGTGCATGCATATATTGCTATGGTATTAAGTTGGTTATGGTGCATAAATATATTGTGTGCATATGACGGTTGTGTTGATTTACTTGAAGAAGTTGCACGAGAAAGTTGTGATGCATTAATGGAAAATGTTTTTGTTCATAATGAAGGATGATCATTTATATGGTCGTATGTTATTCCTATAACATTAGGTGACTTAGGCATTATGTCAGTATATTTAATCATTACAGGTGGATGAAAATAATATTATGTGGAGAATTTATTTTTTATTTTAATATTCAATATGAAAAAGTGTGAAACAAATTGGTGGAATGCAATGAGGTAAGACTATTAACTTAACATTCTTGTGTGGAATATTATCAACCAACAAACTATCTTTATAAAAATATAAGTTTTTTGAAAGGATATATGGTTAGAGACTTAGATAATGTGAGAGTTGATTCATTAGTTACTGGGAATATATATAGAGCTTATGTGAAGCAGATTTGAGAAGGAGAAGAAGAAGAGGCAAAAATGGAGGTATGCAACATTATAGAGCAAGTAAACCAACATATTGTTTCTTATATGTATCAAGGGATTCCAGTCTCCTTTCAAGTTACAACTTGATAAAGAATAGGTTGGATCTTGTTGAGGTAGAAGCCTTGTGTGGGTTGTATCTTGTAGAAAATTTGTGGGAGTTGGAGCTTCCTTGCAAGTTGAATCTTGCAAATTTGACGTAATAGTCTCCTATAAATTGGATCCAAAAGACAATTAGATGTAATAAGGGAATAAGGGAATATGAGCTTTCTTGTGCATCAAAACATTAACAAAGTTTTGGTTTTCTCTCTTTGTGTGTTTCCACTTATATCTAGTGTCCATATGTGATGTTGTTATGTGTTTATATGATTTTTAGTTTACATATTACTTGTTGTTCACATTTTAAATCTAGTATTCATTATATGTTAAGATACTCATTTAATAGTTCATTTAATTAGTTACAAGAAAATGTTTTTTTGCCCACGAGTGTACCAAACTGATTCAACCCCCCTGCCCTCGCGCCCTCCCCCCTCTTAATTTAGTCATGTTTTGATACAATAATCAAATTATTCATATATATTCAACTATGTTCAGGTCTTATTCATGCCAAAATTTTCGCAAAAACATTTCATTATGAAGCTTTACAATGAGGCTCTCATACACTAATCCTCTTGGAATGCATCAATCGTTAATTTATAAAAGGAATTTCCTCTTGGGTAAATAACCAAAAATAAAGACCCGCCTTAACTGAATATCTCTTTTTTTGCCTTTCATTCTTAATGGATATTTTCATTAACATCACCTAGATTTCTCATCTCCTTCAACCATACAATATCCAATATTTTGAGAGTTAACAATGTGGTCTTCCTAATCTAGGAATCAAAAATTCTATTGTCGTTCTTGAATTTTTAGTGAGTGATGAAAAAAAATATTGATCATAAAAATAATAGTTTTGAATCTTTGCATCATTAAATCAAGATAAAATTGTTAAGTAACCTTGCATTTTAATGATTCAAAGCCTTTTTAAGATGCCATGTTCTAATAGAACTCTTTCTCTTCATGAAATATCGAAGATTCTCTTTAATATTAGCCACTTCACAATGGATCTTACCTTTTGAAGATCCATCATTAAACCTCTAAGAACGTTATGTTTTATGTGTAAATCCTTCTTATTCAGTTGCTTCAATAGTTGCTTCATATGTTAACTAATTACCAGAAATCCTATATAGTCTCCTGTATACTCACATACAAAATCTATTTTATATCTTATTCCATAAATAACTGACTGAGTTTAAGTGAAAACAAAAATAATAACATGTATCACATTATTCGTGCACTTATAAGAAACCTATATGAGGTAGCAAAAGTATAAGATAAAAGGTCTAACTTGTGAGCCGATTGTTGCACTTATCTACTTTTCCAAGAATATTGATTTGATTCAAATATGGTTGAACCTTAACATATATAGGTAATTCCATCAACATTATCCCAAAATTTGTTGGTTCTAAAATCTTATGCGTGGAGTCTGGGTGGGCACATGATAGTATACAAAGGTGGCCACTATTTATTTGAATGTGTAGTACACGTGATATTTACTCTATCTATGTTGGATTGAGTCCAAGCATGATCTAGACATTCTAGTGTGTATTTATTGTTGTAGTAAGAGGAAATAATGTTATACACTTTGCAATTATATATATTTTCAAATATTTCCTTCTCCGCCACTCATATATCACTTGAGATATCAATTTTAATGGTGACATTGTCATCAATCTTGATACGCTTGATTCTCGAATTATTTTTTCATTTTCTATGGATGTTGTTGATCTGATAATCACCCTATGAGTGACCTCACTGAAGATTTATTAAACAAAATGTATTACAGATCCATGTGCTGGTGTGTGTGTTTTCTGTTATTGAAACAACGGATCAATCAAATTTCTAATACACAGAAAATAAATGAAAAGACAGCAGAGAAATACAGTAAGCAACACAAAGACACAAACAGTTTTTAATAAGGAGTTCACCCTATTCTCCAAGGCTACATCTCCGGTCTAGCTTCAGTGGTGGCCTTGATTTATTGTGTCTTTCAACAGAGAAATTCCAATGCAGGGACCCAATATGAGTTCTCCTGAAGCAGATTTTGCTTGGCAAGGTGGTTGTTGGATTCCCCAAGCCACTTGGAGTACGCAGAATCTTGTTCTTCCTACGAGCTTTGTGACTCTCAGTCTACAGTGGAAAGAGCCAACTGTGATCCTCAATCTGGACAGATTCCTTGATGGGAAGGCTTGATTCTTCAAGCTCTCTAGTACTCGATGTTTCCTGTGGTCAGCTCGGCCCTCTGTTCTCCTCTGCTTGGCTTTACTGCTCTCTGTGCTCAGTCCTCCTCTCAGGGTTCACTGTTCATTGTTTCTCTTGGTCGCTTGGACTCTTCGTTCTCTCTCTCCGAAATCCCTGCTCACTGTCTCTGTTCATGGCTTTAGCCATTCGACCTCCATGCTTGTTCGGTTCCTCTCCCACCTACGTTGATTTTCCTGCCGCCTGTGTGCTTGGAATTCCCTGTTCGGCGTCAGCATGAATGCTCGAGAAGTATCCATGCATCCCCATCAGAACAGCGCCAGCCTGTTCGTCGATTCATTTCTTTCTCCATCGTGGTGGTCAACAGATCTTAGATCCCCTTAAATCGCGGCTTAATTCCCTGTCAATTCTGCTCTTTCTATTGGACGCAATCTCAACCATCCGATCTGGGCTCCTCGAGATCTAATGTCATTCGCACGTCGAGCACGGTTGACTTGCTCGACAAATAACGTGCGATCACGGCAGTTTTTCTCTCACCTCCGTTGCCACGCGTCGATCGTTGAGTGTGATTTCTCCGCTTTCTCCAAAACTGCTTACTGTTCAAGGGTGCCCCGATTAATAACGTTGGTTTCCAAGGTGCGGGTCCCACCTTTGTACTTTAGCACCTTTACCTTTTTCCGCCTGCGGTCCTGTAGTTCCCCCACGCGACCGAGTGCTTAAGGCTCCTCCTTTTCGGCCGTGTTTGCCCAGCGATGTCAGCTCCTTTTCCTGATCCAGGGCTCCCAGGGGCTATTTTGACCTCCCGCGTAGTCTCCATGGGCCTCGGTCATCGTGCTTTGACTGAGATCCTCGTTGTTCCGCACCGGCTGCCATGGCCACTGGTTCAGGGTGTTTTCGATTGCTGTTTTGGATTCTTCAAGGATTTTTTCATCCCAATTTAGTCATGGTTCTTTGTCAGTGATTTATGGATCCGATTTGGATCACAACCTCCCAACTGAAAAGCTTTTGGACCACCAAAATTTGGTTTTCTTCAAGCATCGACTAAGTGAGGAAACTGTTGTCTCACTTGTCCAATCTCAATCCACTTCGCACTGCTCGGATTCAAACCTTTAAGCCCAATTCTGAGGTATTCCACCTGTCCACTGTGTGTCGTCCTTACCTTCCTGTCTAGCACTATGTCTTCCTGTAACTCATTAAGATATTCAGGTAGCAGGTCATCAACAGAAGGCAATTGACTCTACTCTTCAGGGTCCTCAATCATTGAAGGTTCAAACAACCTCCAGCAATCTACGTTCATGACTAAGTAGATGTGCATGTAAGCTAGCAGATCAAGGCAAAAAGCTTTCTCACCAATCTTCTCAAGTATCCTGAAGGATCCATACCTAATAGGTTTTAGCTTCTTACCTTCACCTCGCATCCTGTCCTTGCTGATATACAGCCAGAATTGGTCTCCAACTTGAAAATTATGCTCCATTCGATGCTTATCATGCCTAGCCTTGTACATGGCCTGGCTCTTTTCCAGTTGTTCCTGTACTACCTGGTGGATCTCCTGGATCTGTTTAATGAACCTAGTTTCCCTGTCCACATCACTGTGTCCATCAACCATGGTACCTTTACTAAAGAAAAAATCCAAGGGAGACCTTGGTATGAAACCAAAGCAAGTCTCAAAAAGAGATCTCTGGGTAGAAGAGTGTTTGGCTCTATTGTAATCATGCTGCACATAACATAAGTGTTCATCCCAAAGCTTAGGGTGTTTGTTGCAATATCCCCTTAGTAACTGGATCACTGTCCTATTAACTACTTCTGTTTAACCATCTGCTTGTGGATGAAAAGTTGTGCTTTTCTTTAATTTGGTGTCCATTAGTTCCCACAGACTGGACCAAAACTTTCCCACAAATCGGGTGTCTCGATCAGATATAATAGAAGTGGGTAATCCAAAATGAACCCATACATGTTCAAAGAATTATTTTTCTGTTTGTTCAGTTATAATTTGTTTACTACAGGGTATCAAAATACACATTTTACTGAACCTATCCACAACAACATATAGATAATCATGACCTTTCCTAGATTTAGGCAGTCCTCCAACAAAATCCATGGAAATGCTTTCCCAAGGGTGTGAAGGAACTCGCAATGGAGTGTACAAGCCTAGTTTTCTATTGTTGGGCTTGCTTTTAGCACAAATAACACACCCCTTTACATATCTAGAAACTGTCTCACTTATTCTTGGCCAATAACAGAACCTTTGCAGCTGTGCAACTGTTTTACTTACCCCAAAGTGACCTGATATCAGAGAAGTGTTTGCTTCCCTAATTATCTTTGCTCTCTCAATTTGTGGAATGCAGAGTTTCCCACAATGGTATAAGAGTCGGTCCTTTACATGATAGTCCAATTCTTCCACTCTTTTGCCTTGACTCAAAGTTGCATATACATCTTTAAAGTCCATATCCTCAGCATATTGTTCTATGTAGCTTTCATGCAACACAGAATTATGCTTAAGTATGGTAGATGCATTAATAATGGGTCTAGATAACATGTCTGAAACCTTGTTATGTATGCCCTTTTTATATCTGATGACTAAATGAAATTGTTGTAGAAAACCCATCCATCTGTAATGTCTTGATTGTTGCAACTTAGTGTGGGAGTGTAGGTATTGAAGTGGCTGATGATCAATATGTATTACTATTTCTTTTCCCATTAAGTAATGTTGCCACTTTTTCACACTATGAACTAATGCATACAATTCTTTATCATAGGTAGGATAGTTGACTACTGCAGGATTAAAAGTCTCAGAATGATAACATATGGGTTTACCGTGTTGTATCAACACTGCTCCCATGGCATAGTCACTGGCATCAGTTTGTATCTCAAATGGTCTTTTTAGATCTAGCAGTGCTAGTACAGGTGATGTACTAATTTTTTCTTTCAAGGTGTCGAAGGCTTTCTGCTATTTGCCTCCCCACTGAAACACCTTGTTCAATCCTTTCAAAGCATGTAAGGGTGCTGCAATTGAGGAAAAATTGAAATGAACTTCCTCCAATACTGTGCTGCTCCTAAGAAGCTTCTCACTTCTGTAGTAGACTTGGGTTTAGGCCAGTTTACAATGACTGCCACTTTAGAGGGATCTATTTTCAATTCACCGCCCCCTACTATATGACCCAAATAATTTAGAGAGGTTTTGCCAAATTCACATTTGGAGAGTTTAACATAAAAAATTTCTCTTTTCAAAACATCTAATGTATGCTTAGCATGCTTTAAATGTTCTTCCCACGTTTTACTAAAAATCAGAATGTCATCTAGATACACAATAACAAAATCATCAAGAAAAGGTCTGAGTACATCATTCATTAATCTCATGAAAGTAGCAGGGGCATTGGTCAAGCCAAAAGGCATAACCGGCCATTCATACAATCCCTACTTTGTTTTGAAAGCAGTCTTCCATGAATCTTGCTCTGCAACTCTGACCTGATGGTATCCACTGTGCAAATCCAACTTGGTGAAATAAACAGCTTCCTTCAGTTGATCTAAAAGATCATCTATGCGAGGAAGGGGATAACGATTTTTTATCGTTATTTTATTCAGTGCTCGATAATCAATGCACATTCTCCACGAGCCATCTTTCTTTCTCACCAAAACAATCGATGACCCACATGGTGATGTGCTATGCCTGATGAACCCTTTCTCGAGTAACTCCTGCACCTGCTTCTTGATTTCAGCATTCTCTAAAGCAGATAACCTGTAAATCCCAATGTTAGGCAAAGGAACATCTTGCTGCAAAATAATATCATGTACTGTTCCCTTTTTGGGTGGTAGACCTTGAGGTTCTTGAAACAAGACATCATACTCTGAAACAATCTTTTCTATATCGGCTTGCTCATCAGAATTACAGCCTTCAAATACATTGGTTTTATCAGTTTCCTTTTCCTTTACAACCATTAGTAAGAACGGTTTGCATGAATTTATCATTCTTTTCATCTGTCCTGAGTTTATGAGACTATAATTATTCTTGAGCTTATGAGCTCTTACAAAGTATTTGATTCCATCTTTAACAAGTAGATACTTGTTCTCGACTCTATAGAAAATAGCCTTTCTATCATAAAACTAAGTACTTCCTAAAACAATTCCACATATATCCAAAGGAATTATATCTAACTCAACCTCATCTACAAATGCTGACCCAAAAGAAAACTTGAGTTTGCACTGTCTAGTCACTTATAGTTGTGCTTTATCATTCAACCATCCTAATGGGTATGGCTTCTTATGAGGTGCTAATCCCAATTTCTTTACAATTTCTTCAGAAATCAAATTTACTTGTGAGCCACTATCAAACAAAGTATCAATCTTCTAATTTTTGGAGACAACTCGAATATGGAAAAGCTCATGCCTTTTTCTCTCATGTTCTTCATCAATAACAGATTGAACAGAATTACTAGTAGATGCTTCAGAATTCTTACCTTTTATACCTGTGGCTGCGATGATTGTTTCATCTCCCAAGTCTCACCCCAAATATTTCTAAATAGCTACAACAGTCTTCTTCTTCTTGCCCTCAGACTTGTTGGGTCTCAGCTCTGGATGCAGAATCCAACAGTGCTCAGCATCATGCCCCTCCATTTTACAGTGAGTGCATGAGGCTTTACCTTTCTGTGTAGTGTTAGCCTTCCTTGCTTTCCACTTCTGTTTTCTTTTCTCCTTGCTCTTGCTTACAGTGGGTTGGGATGGTCCCCCAACTTCTGGATTTCCATTCTTTCCTCTAGCTTCTAGATGAGTAGCGTGTACAAATACCTTATCTATACTAGTGGGATTAAACATGAAGATGGTATGCCTCATGTAGCTGTGTAGACCACCAATGTACTTCAAAAGAGTTTCTGGTGAGTCTAATGAAATACCCAACATCAATGCTCTCTTTCTGAACTCTTGAGTATACCCTTGCACACTTTTCCCTTTCAACTACCGAAGAGTTTTCCAGCTCATCATGGCTTGTTGCATGTAGGCCAATGGACAGAACTGCTTTTTGATTGCAGTAACAAATCCACTCCAGACAGAGATGGTCTTACCATGCTTCCTCATATCAGCTTGGGTTCTGCCTTCCCACCATACCAAGGTAGTGCCCCCTAGGCGAAGGCTTTCTAGTTGAACCTTTCTCTTGCCTGAGTCTATATTATGTACTCTGCAATACACATCAATTTGTCTAGTAAAATTGTCCAACTTTTCAGCATTTAGCTCTACATCATATATAGGCAAATCAAATTTAACATCTAACTTAATCAAAGATGCCTTCTTATTATGCACAGGGCTACTAGGAGGTGTAGGGAAGCTTTCTTTTTTCCCCTTTCCTTTGGAGTGGTCATGGGAATGAGATTCATCTTCTTCTTTGTCTTGCTTAGAGCCTGATGAATCTTCACCCTTATACTTTCTAAAGTCCCTATACATTTCTTATACCATGGACTTTATAGCTAGGAAACTTTCTATGAATTGAGAGTCTGGACCTATAGAACCTTCTTTTGACATTATCTTCCAAGAATAGACTCTCCCAATTTCAGGATTAGTTTCCACCAACTCTCCTTCTCCTAATTTGAGCTTTGATCTAGTGAGCATCCATAGTTAAACCAACACAAGCTTGTCTAACCTTACAGCCTTGAGCTCCGATACCACTTGATCTGATAATCACCCTATGAGTGACCTCAATGAATATTTATTATACAAAAGGTATTACACACCCATGTGCTGGTGTGTGTGTTCTGCGTTATTGAAACAACGGATCGATCAGATTGCCAATACACAGAAAATAAATGGAAAGACAGCAGAGAAATACAGTAAGAAACACAAAGACACAAACAGTTTTTAATAAGGAGTTCACCCTATTCTCCAGGGCTACGTCTTCGGTCCAGCTTCAGTGGTGGCCTTGTTTTATTGTGTCTTTCAGCAGAGAAATTACAATGCAGGGACTCAATCTGAGTTCTCGTGAAGCAGATTTTTCTTGACAGGGTGGTTCTTGGATTTCCCAAGCCACTTGAGTAAACAGACTCTTGTTCTTCCTACTGGCTCTGTGACCCTCAGTCTACAGTGGAAAGAGCCAACTACGATGCTCAATCCAGACAGATTCCTCAATGGGAAGGCTTGATTCTTGAAGCTCTCTGGTGGTCGATGCTGCCTGTGGTCAGCTCAGCCCTCCATCCTCCTCTGCTTGGCTTTACTGCTCTCTGTGCTCAGTCCACCTCTCAGGGTTCATTGTTCACTATCTCTCTTGGTCGCTTGGACTCTTCATTCTCTCTCTTCGAAATCCCTGTTCACTATCTATGTTCATGGCTTTCACCATTCGACCTCCATGCCTATTCAGTTCCTCTCCCTCCTACGTCGATTCGCCTGCCGCCTATGTGCTTGGAATTCACTATTCGGTGTCAGCATGAACGCTCGAGAAGTACCCATGCGTCCCCATTGGAACAGCGCCAGCCTGTTCGTTGATTCATTTCTTTATCCATTGCGGCGGTCAACGGATATCAAATCCCCTTATATCACGGCTTAATTCCCTGTCAATTCCGCTCTGTCTATCGGACGCAATCTCAACAGTCCAATCTGGGCTCCTCCAGATCCAATGTCATTCGCACATCAAGCGCGGTTCACTTGCTCGACCGATAACGCGCGATCATGGCAGTTTTTCTCTCACCTCTGTTGCCACGCGTCGATCGCTGAGTGTGATCGCTCCGCTTTCTCCAAAACTGCTTACTGTTCAAGGGTGCCCCGATCAATAACGCTTGTTTCCAAGGTGCGGGTCCCACCTTTGTACTTTAGCACCTTTACCTTTTTCCTCCTGCGTCCTCTCATTCCTCCACGCAACCGAGTGCTTAAGGCTCCTCCTTTTCAGCCCTGTTTGCCCAGCGATGATCAGCTCCTTTTCCTGATCCAGGGCTCCCAGGGGTTATTTTGACCTCCCGCATAGTCTCCATGGGCCTCGGTCAGCGCGCTTTGATCGAGGTCCTCGTCATTTTGCGCCGGCTGCCATGGCCAATGGTTCAGGGTGTTTTCGATTGCTGTTTTGGATTCTTCAAGGATTTGTTTGTCCCGATTCAATCATCGTTCTTTGTCAGTCGTTTATGGATCCAATTTGGATCAATTGTGTTAACGCCATCCATGACTTGGACAGTCACATATAAATGAAATGATGCTTAATGTATTTATATCTTAGATAAAATAATTATTTGACAGATATATTTATGTAAGCCTTATTTAGCGAAGGTAATACAAACTTCAATTTAATGTAACTATTTTATTATGAATTGAGATGATGTTTGAAACTTAACACATGCCTCACATTAGGCATCCATTTCATCCTTCTATCTACGTAAAGAATTATTATACATACTTTACAATTAAGTTCTTGACCTTCATTTCCACCTCAGTAAAAGGACACATCCCTTAATGTACCCATGTTTGCATCTGGCATGTTAGATGCACAACATGTAATGATATGTGTTTGACACTTGCTTTTGAGTTGTCCTAAAATAAAATATGTTCCAAACACATATGTGATGCATGTCTTAGATGTTTCCTTACATGTTCAGTACCAAAACATGAATAATACCCATTACGACTCTTAAAAGTGATTTTTCTTCAAGAAGACAACAACATGGGTTCTTATCCCTAATGATATGGGTATAGATCATAATGTTGAGTTGGAATTAGCTAACTTGGAACTTAATGAACTAGTGCAAGAGTTGAGCACTTTTGATGATGGTGATCCTCTTGAGGTGCAATTTTCCACACTAGTAGATGCAAATCTTGGATTGAATATTAAGGAGCATGAGGTGTAAGAGGATGGAGGACAAAATAGTGGGAAGGGTGTTGATTTTGATGATTCTAACATGGAATAGGACTAGTGATACTGATGATCTATTAGATTATCCCATATATGGTTCTAGTATATATTATCCTATTTTGTACTTATCATTAGCATTCCTACCTATAGTGTTTGTGACACAATGTAGTGTTTGTTAAATTTGATATATATAAAGTGTTAAAAGTGTATTTTTTTTGGGTCAATGTATCCACTATTGGATACTCATGTCCATGTTTCCTCCATGTCCTATGTCATATTGTCATGTCACTTACAATTCCAGAAAGAATATGATCCCTTTATGAATCATACCATTCCCCTTGAACCATGCCCTTTACAGAGACACATGGGAAGATAACCTAGAATCCAGAATTCATACTTTCTCTTGGAAATTCGATATGAAGAATCTTGCTACAAGATAACAAATTCCTTCCTTGTTTCAAAATACAATAGGATTCCTTCCATGTTCCAAAATTTGATAGGAGAGTCATCCTACTTCTACAAGAACATAAGTACAATTTTTTCATGTTCGCCATTTTCTTATACTTTTAAAATTTTAATTTCTAATTATTTCTTCTTCTACTACCTCTTGGTTTTCTCGTAGTCTCACCATGTTTTTTTTTCTCCTTAAAATATCATCTTGTCAACAATGCTTATGAACTAATAATTTATTTCGAACTATCTTTTGATATTTATTTCAGTGATTGTTGACAAATAACTTCATATATCATGATATGCTCCAATTAGTGCTACCACTTATGTCAAGAACACAATTACCACACAAAGTATGTAAAAAGAAAAGGAAGACAATGCATTCCTAAACATCCTTCACCTCATCTTTAATGGCCTTGAATTAATTTAAAAGTGTTTTGCAGTATTTGGGTGATTGGTCACCCTGTCACCATCCTTCATCTTTATGGAATATGATTTCTATCCCAGGAGTAACTAGGGTGGTAATATGAGGTACCGAATATTAGCCCCCCTATTTATAAAATAAAGCTTAATTGTTTCATTGTTCCCCATCACCTTCACCATGAATTCAAACAATCTAAGGCTTATCAAGAAAAGGACCTTATCCCTTGCCTTGTTTCAATCATTCCACTTAATAATATTATGTTTCTTTCCATTATAATGAAATCCTTGCTCTCTCTCTCTCCCTCTCTCAGGCACACACACGTAATAAAGAAATAATACACACACAATAAAGAAATAATCCATTTTGAATTTGCAAATGTTTAAGTTGTTTCCATTAAATTTATTGATCACTAACTTTATAAATTCCATTTTCTACTACAAAAATAACCATAATTTCCATTGAAACTAAATTAATTACAAGATAGAAAGTTATATCTCCTTGGTTATGGGTAATACTACAAATTTATCAAAAAAAAGCAACAAGCTCTAAATACATGCATGATGAAAACATCTTCAAAACCTCATTTTACTTTAACATAAAGGTATAGGATACTTATTTTTTAACTTGATAGGAAATCCAATCCACTATACTAATAATAATGCAATGACAATTATTAACTAGTGTGAATAGCCTAATAATATGAGAATATTTTTCTCAACAAAAGATATTCACAAGCAAAAAAATACTCTTTTCATAAAAGATTAAATATCCTATTAAATTTCAATTAAAACAATTTAACTTATCATACATGTACCGAACTTCTTTTATAAAAAAAAAAAACAAAATAAACAAAAATATTTAAAAATAATTCATTAAGATAAATACCAAAACTTTCATAAGAATAAAATAACTTAATATGTACAAGAAGTAAATAAAATCACACGATGAGTTGTTAACGAATAATACATTATGTACCTATAAAATGATAAATACCAAAACTTTCATAAAAATAAAATAACTTAATATGTACAAGAAGTAAATAAAATCACACGATGAGTTGTTAACGAATAATCCGTTATGTACCTATAAAATGCCAAATGATTTTTTAATGATTAATATGTTATATAATATATGAAATGCGAAATAGTATTGGTATAAGCAAGATGATAAGGCAATATCTACCCTTCATTCAGTGATTTCTATTTTAGAAATCTCGTAAGTGCAGGTATAGTTACCAATCCTTTTTATTTTATTTTTTCCACTGGAAAAATCAGTAATTTTCATTAATATTAGAAAATTACATATAGTAGATGCCTTGGCATTACTGTGTTGTTCATACAAAATTCACCTCACAAGGTGTTGTATCAGAAAGTAGTTACAAAATTGTGCTGGGTACATACATATGTCTGGCTGTTCAAGCCTAATCTCTATCACAAAAAGATCCTTTTTGTATACAAAATAGCCATAGTTCAAAACAGTTTCATCATGTCAAAATAGTCTCCATTACTGTCAGTTATCGGGACTGTTGTCCCTCTGTTCTCTCTGATCTATGAATGGCCTGTGGTAAAACCGGTGCTCTTCGGTTCCATTCTGCTCCACAATTAGCCATTCGCCTCTGGGAAGTGTCGAGGCCTCTTTGGATAATTTGTCAGCAACGCTGTTATGTTCTCTGTAAATATGTAAACAAGAGAAATGATTAAATGCTGCTTTGAGAGTGAGAGCATCATGTAATATATTGTTGAGTGTGTGTGTATGACATGTAGTGACATTATTGATCCAGTTAACGACCACCATTGAATTCCCAAAAATATTGATATTTGTGAGTTGATGCGATAAAGTAAAGTGTAATAGATTTCGGATGGCAGAAAGTTCAGCATAATTATTTGATCCATTTCCGAATCCCATTTTTGCAAGGTAACGGTGATGTTCGTTAATATGCAGAACGAAGCCCCCTCCACACTCGTTTGGTTTGTTGCCCCGTCGAAGAAGGCCCACGGGGTGGCACTGTCGATGTTGGGCATGGGTTGAATGATTCTAGGCCGAGATGGAGGCGGATTGGTAGCTCATGATAGGCAGCGATGATGGTGGCTTCAACCCGGCTCCAAGATACCGATCGATCCTCGAAAACAGCTCGATTCCGCGCAAGCCAGATATACCATGTAGCCACGAGGGGGAGATTTAAAAGTTTTGAGCCCGGATGGTTGTGTGTCCAAGCGTCCCATGCGTCCGATAGATCATTCCCAATCCAGTTCCCAGCCATGCTTACCAATCCTTTTTATTAAATTGAGAGAGTTTTACATTTTGGTATATATGTTACAATTTTGTAGTTTTTGAATTTCCAACCCAAAGTTGGGTTTTTTACGGCAATTGATATGGTCGTTTTTTTAATTGGAAAACTTTCTAAGTACAATAGGGAATACGCTTTGTAATGGTAAGTTAAACAACCTCAATGATATTTGTAGGTAAAAGTTGTGGTATATGCGTTTTCTTGCCACCATACTTTATAGAGGTTTTTTTTCAAGTTATTATATATCATGTTAAAAGGTAATTTTTGTCCTTTGTGATGATTTATTATAAATGAAGATATTTATATAGAGTTATATGAGCTATTACTGCTTTTATTTCTATTGTTATGTTTTTCAATTTTATTGATTCATAATATTTGGAGAATTCCATTATATTATTAGGCTTTTTATAATTTCTTTGTGGTTCTATTTATCTTTTTTTCCTTTATTTCATTTCATTTTCTAGATAAAGATATAAGTAAATCTTCTAAATTAAAGATTTTTGAAACTATTAAATCTATCTATAAGGGAAAAAAAAATACAATTTCAATCCATTTAATGATGCATTTCATAAATTATAAGATTTTCATAAAATAAATTAGAAAAGAGATAAAATATTAGTCATTATTCTAACACATATATAAAAGATAAAGGAAAATGGGAAAGATACACACTTATTTCATAATTGAATATAAATTATCAAATATTTAATAATATATTTGTAAGAAATATATATATATATATATATATATATATAACTAAATTAGTTTTAAAAATATTAATCTTTTAAATAAAAAAAGTTATAAATAATCTAACCTAACCCCATTTAAAAATTAATCATGCTTTTAAAAATTGAATCATGCTTATATGAACTGTCATAACACTAATACACATAAAAACAAAACACATCTTTACAACAATTATTACATTAATACACATAAATTAAACACAAACTTCGTCACAATTATTAAATTAATAATTTTATCGATACCCATCCCCTCAAAATCCATCATAATCCTAATCCTCTTCTAACATAATTTTATCGATACATCCCCTCACAATCCATCATAATCCTAATCCTCCTCTAACATACAACTATACCTGTTGCTCGCATATGTGCGTTGCTCGTCAATACTATACAGCGATTACGATGGCATTAATTAATACGTTCGCTTACAGTCCACCCTAATCCTAGTCCCCCTGAAACAGACCACTACTCGCTGCTCCTGTGTTCGTTAATGGATGTGATCGGATATTTTTTCCAATACTGAAAAGCCCCGGCATAGCCGTACATAGAATCCGTTTTTCAAGATTTTTTTCAAACATAGTCATATCTCGGAACCCGGGTGGGGAGGTTATCCTTAAACCCTCCCAAGCACCCGGGCTATACATCATTAACGATCGGATATTATAGTTAGGTTTTTCGTTCCCTACTCTACATTGCAAAATTCGCTCTCTCACGAGCACCAATTCATTTATCTATCTATGTTGGAGCAAATTTCACATCATATAGTTACTTTATCTCCTCATCAAGAAACTTTCTTCCGCTTATTTTTGAAATAATAATTTCAACTGCAGGTTTATTTGATTTGCGATGCGATCTATCGCATATCGCAAAACACAAACACACCCTGTCACGCTCCGTTATGTGCTGTGTCTTCTGCGATTGCGATGGTGTGATGCGACTTAATCGCAAATCGCACATCGCATTATATGTGTTTTAAGTTTTTCTTAGATGAATGCCATTTGCGATTCTGCGATGCGATTCGATCGCAAATCGCACCAACATTATAATGCTCCATTTTTCTTTCCGGAGTTTGTGATTTTGCGATGGGATCTAAATGAAGTCAATGGTTGAAGTACAGGCCAGTAGCAAATGAATTTGACGTGATGTAAAAGTTTCTTTACCGCCAGTTTTGTCAGTAAAACAGTAAATGTAATTTACTGTGGGTTGGTAAGTTTTGGTGAAGATTTTAATTTTATTTCAACGGGAGCATGGACACAAGTAAAAGCTGGTAAAACCATTTAATTTTATTGTTTTTTTATTTCACAGCAGGATGGCAAGTGAAAACGGATGTAAGTTTTTGTTGTCATATATGTGTAATGTTTTTTTTTGTATTGACAACGAATTGTAATGCACAACAGTGCGATATAAAAATAGAACGCAGCAGCGTGAGAAAAATTGATGCGTAATTTCCAAACAGCAGTGTGTTGATCTCTTTAGCAGAGACAAAAAATTTTTGTTGTAATGCAGTGTAAATCCTTTTAGAAGGAGAGACAGTGAGTGTTTATAGAAAACTGGAACTGAAGTGTTCCTGGTGAATCCCTCTGATAGAGAGGAAGAAGTTTGTAAACAACAATTTCCTTTATTAATGAATAGAAATTTGTTGGTGTGTGAAAACTCTGTCCGCTGCAAATAAATTTTTTAGGTTTCCGCTGTGTTAAAGATCCTGTGTGTGAAAAACAGAGCATTGTTCTCTGTTCTGTGATTTTGTTTTTGGAATTTTACCAGAAAAATTCCCAACAGTGGTATCAGAGCATTGTTCTGCTCTGTTGAATTTTGTTTGAAATTAGCAGAAATTTCCAACATGGTATCGAAGCTAATCCAGGCTCTTGAAGGTTTCAAAGAAGCTGAAGGAAGGATTCTTACTGCAGCAACTTCTCCAGCAGAGCGAGAATGGCTCGCACCAGCACAAGTAATAGCATGGGTATGCAGCTCCCACTACTTGATGGGAAAAATTATGACTATTGGGCAATAACAATGAAAGTCTTGTTTGCTTCCCAAGACTTATGGAAAATAGTTGAGGACAGTTTTGAACAACCAGCAGATGAAAATGAGTTTAATGATATAACTCAGGGAGAGAAGGATCTGTTAAAGAGCTACAAGAAGAAGGACACAAAATCCCTCTTCTTCTTGTATCAAGCAGTGCATGGAAGCGTGTTTCCAAGGTTAGCAGCAGCTAAGACATCCAAAGAAGCATGGCAAACTCTCAAGACAACCTATCAAGTGATGGAGAAAGTGAAGACAACAAAACTACAATTGCTGAGTAAAGATTTTGAGAACCTATGCATGAAGGAGTCAGACAATATTGACTCATTCTTCACTCAAGTAATTGGCCTGGTCACACAAATAAGATCTCATGGAGAGATACTTGAAGAAAACAGGATTGTGAAGAAAATATTGAGGGTCCTACCCTCAAAGTTTGATGTGATTGTCACCACCATAGAAGAGACAAAGGATCTCTCAAACTTTCCAGTTGATGAACTTCATGCATCACTGATAACACATGAGCAGAGGTTGAGTAGAAATGAAAACTCACCTCTAGAGCAAGCCTTCAAGACCCAAATGTTCTTTGGAAGAGGAAGAGGTCAAGGCAGAGGAAACAAGTGTTGAGATTTTCTGTTTGGAGTAAAACAAGCAAAAATCTCTGTAGGTGACAACAATAGAAATTCAGTTCCTAGATTAGCTACAGGTTGTTGGGAGATGATTAATGCCTCCTATATTTGACGTGAGTGAGTTAATGAGGTTGTTAGATTCTCTTTGCTATATAACAGGCAACCATTCGGATTGTTTGCTATGAAGGTGAGAGTTTTGTGAAGATTTCATTATGTAATCTCCTGTTTGATTAATAAGATTGTGATGCATATGTTGTGTGGGCGTAGCCCAGATTGGTTGGGTGAACCACGTTAAATTCTTGTGTCTTTATGTGCATGATTGATCTGTTGTGTATTTTGTTTAATTTCTGCTGTGCATCTGATCTCCAACAACAAGAGAGGAAGAGGTAGAAGCCAAAATAAAGGTGGAAGGAACAGTCTAGCAAATACTCAAGGAAGAAGCAACAATCCAAATCAGAACCAAGGGCAAGGCAGCAGACAACAAAGTGGACAACATCATGCTCAAGGACAAAGGTATGAAAAATCCAATGTCCAATGTTATTATTGTAAAAAATATGGACATTATGCAAATGAATGTAGGAAGAAGCAGCATGATATGAATAATAGATCTAGTGCAAATATCACTAGAGAAAATATCAGCCAAGATAATGTATTGTTAGCTTGTAATATGGCTGAAACAAAGAGTGATGATATATGGTTTCTAGACTCCAGTTGCAACAACCGTATGATAGGAAACATAGCTTTGTTTTCTGCTTTAGATCAAAGTGTGAAGTCACAAGTCACACTTGGGACTGATAGCAAAATTTCTGTTATGGGTAAAGGAGAAGTTAAAATATTTTCAAAGAAAGGAGAAAAGAAAACCATAGCAGATGTCTATTATGTTTCTGGAATGAGATGTAACCTCTTGAGTATTGGACAGCTTGTTCAAAAAGGTTACAATGTTTTCTTTGAGAATGATGTATGCACCATCATGGATACAGCACCCAGCAAACGATGCATTGCTGAAGTGAAGATGAAAAGGAACAGAATGTTCCCTCTTAGAATAAGAGCAGATTTGAAAAACAAAGAAGAAATTGCAGCAGTTACCCAAGAGGCTTTCCAAAGTGTGCCAAAGGATGAAAATTGGTTGTGGCACATGAGATTTGGACATCTCAACTTTGGAGGTCTTAACCTGTTGAGCAGAAAAGGAATGGTAAGGGGATTACCATTGATAGAGAAACCAGACAACCTTTGTGAAGGTTGCATCTTGGGGAAACAGCATAGAGAAAGTTTTCCATCAGGGAAAAGCATAAGGGCGAAAGCACCCTTAGAAATTGTCCACTCAGATTTATGTAGACCAATGCAAACCCCATCTTTAGCAGGCAGCCAATATTTTCTAGCATTCATTGATGACTTTACAAGAAAGACTTGGGCTTATTTCTTGAAGAACAAAAGTGAAGTGTTTGAAAAATTTCGAAATTTCAAAGCACTTGTGGAAAATCAAAGTGGGCTGCATATTAAAGTCTTGAGAACTGACAAAGGAGGTGAGCATATCTCCAAGGAATTCCTACGGTTTTGTAGAGAAAATGGAATACACAAGCAGTTTACAGTAAGGTACACCCCACAGCAAAATGGAGTTGCTGAAAGGAAGAACAGGAACATTATGGATATGGCAAGGAGCATGTTGAAGGCAAAGCATTTGTCAAATGATTATTGGGCTGAAGCTGTAAACTGTGCATTATATATCTTGAATAGGTGTCCTACAAAAGCTGTGATGAACAAAGTGCCGGAAGAAGCATGGAGTGGAAGAAAGCAAGGAGTCACCTACATGATAGTTTTTGGATGTGTGGCCTATGCACACATTCCAGATCAGCTAAGGAGGAAGTTGGACAACAAAGGGGAGAAATGTATTTTCATTAGATACAGTGAGGAATCCAAAGTTTACAGGCTATATATCCCATCCACCAAGAAGTTTTTTGTAAGCAGAGATGTTCAGTTCATTGAGGAGGAGGCTTGGGATGGAAGCATAGAGAAAACAATTAATGTTAAAAACTGTTTGTCTCATGATGAAGATGATGAGGAGATGGTAGAAATACATCCCCAAACAGCAACGCCAACACAAGGACAGCAAGGAACACCCTTGAGGAGAAATGAGAGTGCTTCTCCAAGCACACCACAAGGAGGAGATTCAAGTGCATCTTCAAGCACTTGCACACCAAATGAAAGAGGTAAGAAGTTCAAAAACATGAGTGATATTTATGATGAAGGAATGAATTCCTTATTTGCCTTGTATTGTCATGTTGATGACCCTATTCATTTCGAAGATGCAATTAAAGATAAGAAATAGATAGAAGCTATGGATGAGGAGATGAATGCCATAGAAAGAAACAAGACATGGGATTTGGATGAGCTACCAAAAGGTAAAGAAGTCGTTGGAGTCAAATGGATCTATAAGACCAAATGCAATGCTGAAGGCAAAATTGAAAGACACAAGGCAAGACTGGTTGTCAAGGGATACAAGCAGCAATATGGGAGAGATTATGAGGAGACATTCGCACCGGTTGCAAGAATGGAAACCGTGAGAGCAGTGTTGTCCATTGCAGCACAAAACAAATGGAAAGTTTACCAAATGGATGTGAAGTCGGCATTCCTAAATGGAGTGTTAAAGGAAGAGGTTTACATTGAACAGCCACTAGACTATGAGAAGAAAGGCCAAGAACACAAAGTTTGCAGATTGAAGAAAGCTCTTTATGGGCTGAAACAAGCACCAAGAGTGTGGTACAGTAGAATAGATTCCTATCTACTGGAAAATGAATTTGACAAATGTGAGGGAGAACCCACAGTCTACATCAAAGAAAATGATGGTAAGATTTTGATTGTTGTCTTATATGTTGATGATGTGATTTTTACACGCAATGATGACTACCTCCTTGAAAACTTCAAATCAGTCATGAAAGAGGAATTTGAGATGACTGAGATGGGTTTGCTGAGATACTTCTTAGGAATAGAAGTAGATCAAAATGAAAATGGAATTTTTATCTCTCAAGCAAGATATGTAAATGAAGTGTTGAGCAGATTTAATATGCAAGAATGCAAAACAGCAAACACTCCCATGGTAATAGGATTAAAACTCATTAAAGAGGACATCAGCAAGTATTTTGATCCTAGTTTATATAAGAGCATAGTTGGCAGCCTTATGTATTTAGCTGCAACTAGGCCTGACATATTTTTTGTTGTTAGTTTGATTTCCAGATTCATGCAAAAGTCAAAAGAAGCACATTGGCAGGCAGCAAAAAGAATACTAAGGTACGTTAAAGGTACAAAAAGATTTGGTATTTTGTATACTTTTTCAGAAAATTCAGATTTGGTTGGCTACACCGATAGCGATTGGGCTGGAAGTGGAGATGATCGGAAAAGCACATCCGGTTACGTTTTTCAGATGGGTTCAGGAGCCATTTCATGGGCTTCCAAGAAACAACGAATTTTGGCGTTGTCTACAGCAGAGGCAGAATACGTGGCAGCTACAGCAGCAGCGTGTCAAGGGGTTTGGATGAGAAGGATGTTAATAAGTCTATGCCAAGAGCAGGCAATAGCAACAGTGATTTTTTGTGACAATAGCTCAGCTATTGCGTTGTCGAAGAATTCAGTGTTTCACAAGCGAACAAAACACATTGATACAAGGTTTCACTGCATCAAAGAATTGGTGAACAATGGAGAAATCGTTTTACAACATTGCAGCACTCAAGAACAGGTTGCAGACATTTTGACCAAGCCTTTGGGACAGAAAAGTTTTGAGTATTTGAGGAAATGTCTGGGTATGATTGATAACCCAGCAGTTGAAATTAAAGGGGAGTGTTGAAATAATAATTTCAACTGCAGGTTTATTTGATTTGCGATGCGATCTATCGCATATCGCAAAACACAAACACACCCTGTCACCCTCCGTTATGTGCTGTGTCTTCTGCGATTGCGATGGTGCGATGCGACTTAATCGCAAATCGCACATCGCATTATATGTGTTTTAAGTTTTTCTTAGATGAATGCCAATTGCGATTCTGCGATGCGATTCGATCACAAATCGCAAATCACACCAACATTATAATGCTCCATTTTTCTTTCCGAAGTTTGTGATTCTGCGATGCGATCTAAATGAAGTCAATGGTTGAAGTACAGACCGACAACAAATGAATTTGATGTGATGTAAAACTTTCTTTACCGCCAGTTTTGTCAGTAAAACAGTAAATGTAATTTACTGTGAGTTAGTAAGTTTTGGTGAAGATTTTAATTTTATTTCAGCGGGAGTATGGGCACAAGTAAAAGCTGGTAAAACCATTTAATTTTATTGTTTTTTATTTCACAGCAGGATGGCAAGTGAAAACGGATGTAAGTTTTTGTTGTCATATATGTGTAATGTTTTTTTTGTATTGACAACGAATTGTAATGCACAACAGTGCGATGTAAAAAAAGAACGCAACAGCGTGAGAAAAATTGATGCGTAATTTCCACACAGCAGTGTGTTGATCTCTTTAGCAGAGACGGAAGTTTTTTGTTGTAATGCAGTGTAAATCCTTTTAGAAGGAGAGACAGTGAGTGTTTATAGAAAACTGGAACTGAAGTGTTCCTGGTCTCTGAGAGAGAGGAAGAAGTTTGTAAACAGCAGTTTCCTTTATTAATGAATAGAAATTTGTTGGTGTGTGAAAACTCTGTCCGCTGCAAATAAATTTTTTAAGTTTCCGCTGTGTTAAAGATCCTGTGTGTGAAAAACAGAGTATTGTTTTTTGTTCTGTGATTTTGTTTTTGGAATTTTACCAGAAAAATTCCCAACAGTGATATCAGAGCATTGTTATGCTCTGTTGAATTTTGTTTGAAATTAACAAAAATTTCCTAACACTTATGACTCTCGCTTTATATTTCGACTTAGGTGGTCTCTTTATCACCCTAACTTCATAATTTGTCGTACAAAGCTGAATTGACGTTTCAAACAATATACATTTCAGTAATGCTCATAAAAAATTTCCGTTATACCTCTAATCATTTATGTTCCTTTCAAACTACAAGAGTTGAAGGCACAGTTTTCTCATGTAGCAGGGATCGTTTAGTCAAGCAGCCATTTTGTAATCGGTGATAAAAATTTACCCAACGCTAGATAAACCTTCGACAGGTTACATTCCTAGGCCGCACTATATAGACCTTAACTATGTTCACGGGGACATAAATTGAAAAGAAATGGTGGGAATTGCTTCAGTGTGATGTTTGTTTATGAATTTTAATCCATTAGAATTGAATTAGATGCAAGTAATTTTTTTACCAATAAAAAATGGCCATACTTCTCAGAACAAATCTATCCTGGATTTAACATAGATAGCGATATGCAGTCATTATCACGTAGCCCTTTTCTTGCGCGTAAACAACACTTCAGCCAGTTGTACAAATTATTCAGCGTTGAGGACCGTTGAAACAGTTCACATATATGCTTTTGTATTTGCAAACACTGGCCGACTCCGTTAGATAAGAAAACAAATACCTCTACCTAGAAAAGAATACAATTTATAAAGACGATACGTAAATTCAAGCAATGATATGAATAAGCACATGAATTTTGTCATCAACGTACGTAAAACTAGCGTAAGATGAGAAGTATAAACCTTAATTGTCACCCACGGGCCACCGGCCTTTCCAGTAGTGTCGGTCATATTGTGGTCAGACTTTTGAAAATAAGAACCCCTAGTTCTAGTTCCAGTAGTGTCAGTCATATTGTGGTCAAACTTTTGAACATAAGAACCCCTTGGTCATCGCAATATTCACCTGATTCTTGAATCCCGTGTGCAGATGTCACCGACAGTTTGAACGACCATGTGCACTGTGCACCCAACGACTGTCCAACGGATAATATCTAGACAATCTCCGCTTGTTACGGTGGGTGCCGACGTTAGCGGAAGAAATTTCGATAACTTATCAACCTCCCGATTCTTTATATCTGTTGGAGTTCACCAATCAGCCATCGACTCAGATGATCGGTTCTACTTTCCATTCTACTTAGTTCTAGCGTTAGATATTCATTAAGAGGAAACCTACCTATCTTTAAGTGAGCATCTGTTTCGTTGTGAAATGGCTCCCGTAATACTGGCCACAACCTTCGGTTTCTTGTGGATAGCTGGTACAGCCTATGCACTAGGTAGCGACTAGCAATCCGCACATGCTACGTTTTACGGTGGCAACGATGCGTCGGGCTGCATGGGCGTAGTACGTTCAATAATATTGGCTTCATTTTCAGCTTTAGATAATTATTTTATACCATATGTTAGTTAAGCAAATCGACCGTGAAATTAATTGGACAGGCGGTGCGTGCGGATACGGCAACCTATATAGCCAAGGCTATGGAACGAATACTGCAGCTCTGAGCACGGCGCTTCTCAACAATGGAGCTACCTGTGGAGCCTGCTACCAAATGAAATGCAACCACCACTCCGACCCTCAGTGGTGTCTACCAAGCACTGTGACAGTTACTGCGACTAACCTCTGTCCCCCTAACAATGCTCTTCCCAACGACAATGGAGGATGGTGCAATCCACCTCTCCAACACTTCGACATGGCTCAGCCTGCTTTTCAACAGATCGCCATTTACGGAAGTGGCATTGTTCCAATCATATTCAGAAGGTAATCAATGATTACGTAATTCAACACTACATTCTTATTCTTCAATCCTGAAATTTTATTCCCAACTTTACTTCAATCGCGAGGAAATGCTAAGCTGCAAGATTAATATATATCCCTGCAGGATGCCTTGCGTGAGGAAGGGAGGAGTTCGATTCACGATCAATGGGCACTCCTACTTCAATTTGGTGCTCATTACCAACGTAGGAGGTGCAGGGGATGTGGAGGCGGTTTCCATCAAAGGCTCCAACACTGGTTGGCAAGCAATGTCCCGAAACTGGGGACAGAATTGGCAGAGCAACTCCTATTTAAATGGGCAGAGTCTCTCCTTCCAAGTCCCCACGAGCTACGGGAGAACTATCACTTCCTATAACGTTGCTCCTGCAAATTGGCAATTTGGCCAGACGTTCGAACGACTGCAATTTTAAGCCATTCTAATATGCATCAAGGCTAATAAGAGTAACGCAGAAGAAACGAAGCCGAGGTGGTGCGAGAATATCACCCGCTTTTAAGTGGTTATTACTCCCAGAGTACTTTAGGAGGCTTGTATTCATAATGTTGAACTAGGGCACGCAAATTAGCGCCCGATTCTGATGGTTCCTTCTTCATTGAATTGAATTGATGTATGCATCGCGTATATAGCTGCTCTAATTTGGCACGGCGATATGTTGTATTAGTAGCAATTTTCTCCTCAATTGCGTAACTGGGAGGTTAGATAGTTTAATCTTAATCGCTTATGGCAGTTGGTAGAGATTTTCATGATCTTTACTTTTGCGTAATCTAAAACTGGTTCCAGTAGCCATCTTCTTTCGGGGTGATAAATTGAGGTAACAAGAGCTACGTCAGGACATAAATTCGGAACGATCCAAGCATGTACCGTTCATAGATGTTTGGAGGAAAGTAGTATGTGTGTTTTTAAGCATGTACCGTTAGATAGATGTTTGCAGTAAAGTAGTATGTGTGTTTTTTAAAAATTTACCATTTTGAGATGATCGCCGTTTAAATTTAAATTAGACTTTTAAATTTTGATAGAAGCGATTAAAATTTCAATTTTGATGAATGTGAATATCATACACATCATACTGAACTATAAAAATACTGAATCTCTTGACATCTTTCTCAAGGATCCAGATTTTAAAATTGCAAAATAAGGTTTCTAAATATAAAATATTTTTATTAGTAAATATGAGATGAAGGTTCGGGATTCGATCAAAATTAATGTTATTCATTCGCTTTTAAAAAATGGATATGAATAAATTGGCACCTTATCTTTAAACTTATTATTTTCCCTTTTATAATATTTTAAATTAAAAATCTAAAAGTTGAAATGATTTGATTTCCGCTTCATAACTAGGTGTGTGCTTCCTATAACCAGATTTGGCCGATGTGGGCTATTGGTAAAATGTAGCTAAGCATTTCAGTTTGTGGACGTTTCGGTTTACATGGACGTTTATTTTACGGGCAATTCAACTTCGCCAAATAACCACATTCGATTTCATCTTTTATTTGACGAGATTTCTTTGACCAAGTTCGATTTCAATTCAAGTTCGCAGGGAATTCAGTGAGAATGGCGTCATAAGAAGATAAGGAGGCCTGGACAACGAACAACTGTCTGCTATGGGATGCCGTTTAGTTTTTCAGAGTGCCGGCTGTTTGGGTTGAACTTTTGCGATCACGTTGTCAAAATTCATTGTGGGGATTTGGTTGTGCAAGTTAGTTTTTCTCTCACAATGACAAATGCATATAATGTCTTTGTTTATTATAAGTTCATTTTCAACCTGAAAAGATCTCTTCTATTTTCACCCTTTATATAAATGGATTAGTATTTTATACATAAATTTGATATAAATGTAATTTTTATATGTTTGAAATAAGGTTGAATTTCTATAATTTTAATATGTTTTTTAAATTTGGAATGTATACACGTTTATATAATTTTTTTAATAAATTTGTTAGTGATATATAATTTTTTAATAAATTTGTTAGTGATTGTGTAATTTTTTAATAAATCCCTAATACAAATTTGACTTGAGTGATTGAATAAAATAATTGTTATTATTTTTATTCAAACTATAAAAAAAAATTAAGTGTTTAAATAAAATAACTATTATTTTATGGGGTAAATATGAATAACTATTAGTTTTTTGTCAAATTTAAGTGTTGGAAAAAATTATTTGTTATATTTTTGGGATTTGAATAGGCCACATTTTTATATAGATTATCTTAACAACACCCCTATTCATATAGAGTATCTTAACAACACTTTTATTACTAACACCTCTATTTCTAGCCAATTGAGTCTTTAACTTATTGATCATTAACATATAACACCGAAATAATGAATATCCTATTTTCCAACTTTTTAACCTAAACACAATGATCATACTGCTAAAATTGTAACTCACTTCTTGTACCATTGTCATTGTCTCGGAGACTGCTTCAAGCAATACAATGACTTGGGTTTGTAAACAAACCTCTTATAGTGATTTTAAACAAACCCTTTTGGTTGTTCCATATATATATCCTCATCCAAATTTCAATGTAAGAATGTCTTTTTAACATCTAGTTAATGAAACTAATGCTAACACAACTCTAATTTGAATAAGCGTAATAACTGGTGAAAAAATCTCATGGAAATCAATACCTTCCTTTTGAGAATATCCTTTTGCAACCAATCTTGCATTGTACTTCTCAACAATATCATTAAATCATTTCTTCAATTTGTAAACTCACTTGTAACTGACGACTTTCCTATCCATAGGAAGTTCCACTAGGTCTCCACGTCTTATTTCTTTGTAAGGCATCCATTTCCTCTTTAATTTCTACATTCCATTTATTGCAATTAGATACTTCCATTGCATCGTGACAACAACTAGGTTTTCTATCATTGAAATTATAGCAACACATGTAGAAAAATCATCATACTTTTTAGGAAAATATCCTATTCATGTAGACCTTCGTACAATTTGTTGCAGTATTTCCTTAATTTCTTGAGAACTTCTTGTATCCTCGTCTTCTTCTGTAGGAGTTTCTTCATGAACATCTTCATGATCCTCCTGCCTTGAAGATGATTGAGTTTCCAACTGAACCCGTTCAATTTGTGGTACTTCTACCTATTTCATTTCACCATCTATATCTGATTTTATAAGTGACAATTCATCAAATATGACATCTTTGTTAATGATGATTTTGTGGGTAGTACGATCACAAAATTTATATCCCTTAACTCCATGGCCATATCCAACAAAGATTAGTCTTTTAGATTTTGGATCTAATTTAGAACATTGATTCTTTGGAATAACAACATAGGCATCACAACCAAAAACTTTAAGATTTGAATAATCACAAGGTTGACCTGTCCATACTTTTCCGAGAAGCTTATAGTTAATTATAGTTGATAGTTACCGATTTACCAAATAAAACGCTGTAAGAATTGCTTTTGCTGACAATTCCTATTACAACTTGGCATTACTAAGCATACTTCTTGCTCTCTCTAGAAGAGTTATATTCATGCATTCCGCGACACCATTTTGCTAAGTATAAATCGTGGTTTTATGTCTTTCAATCCCAAATTTCTTGCAATAATTTTCAAATTCCTTTAAAGTAAACTCGGTTCCATTCTCATTTCTCAAAAATTTAATTGACCTTCCAATGCTCTTTTCAACCAAAGTTCTATACTGCTTAAAAGCATGAAATATATCAACTTTTATTTTTAGTAAATAGATCCACAACTTTTTAGAATATTCAAAGAATATTCCCCTTCCCACCTAGGCAGTACGAGTGCCCATTCAACATTCCTGTCAGCCACTTACAAATTTTTTACCTATTTGACAAAGTGAACAGATCGCGTTTCTTGGAGCATACGGTGTTTTTTTTGCATGAAACGAGTTGGGCCGAATTGAGGATGATGAGAACTATGTGTTCATCTAGGTTCCACACCATTCTGGCGACTTTGAGTTTTGAGCATAATTTTGAGCACCTCATGATCGACAAACTATATAACTGCCACTTCAAGTAGATTTTGTTTGTCAAGGAATTCTTCATATAAATGCTTTCTAGCTTGGTTTGTAAGCCTCCAAGTTGTTTTCTCTCCAGTGATGTTAAACAACACATCATATGCCAAGCATAGATGAATAGCATTGGGGGCTCTTGCATCCATGTCCTCCTAGTCATCATTATCCATTCCCACAAGTTTCTTTTCCATGACCAACAACATCTTTGCCACTCCTTGCTGCATGCGCATATCCTGCATCTTAACCTTCTATAGCTCAATTCTATTACTCACATTGAACTTTTCAATTTCAAACGTGGCACTTTGCATTTTTTCCATTAACAAAAACTTTTCTTGAAAGCTGTGATACCACTTGTTGAGTTGAGCAGCAAAAGAATAACCTAAAAATAAATTTAAATGGCAGAAAAAAATAGCAAAAAAACAAGATAGAAAAATAATGGAACACATAGGAAAACATAGTAAAACCCTCCTTGTGAGGAAAACATCCACTAGGTAATCATAATTGGTATTCTTACTATTCAAGGGAGATATTTACAACAGGAAACTCACAAGCATACATTATCCAACAATTCAACCCACTCTCCATTCATTTTATGTTTTCTTATTGTCTCTATAGACTTACATGTATGAATAATAACGTGTCATGTTTTTTCTAAATCTATCTATAGCTTTTAAAGAAGTTACATAAGAAAATTTTTACATAACACAAAAAGTTCCTTTATAAGAATTTTTTTACATAAAACAAAAAAGTTCCGTTTATATGTTCTTTCGATAAATATAAGTTGGGAAAAAGTAACCAAACCAAGGAAACCAATCTTACCTATTATCCCAAAAATATAAATAACTAATTAACAACTTTTAACATGGTGTTGTCTACACATAGCTATTAACCCGATTTTAAAACAAATCTATAGGAGAGAAGGCTTAATGATATATACACTCCTTTGAGCTTCCTATAACGTTGCTCCTGCAAATTGGCAATTTGGCCAGAACGCTTAATGATATATACACTCCTTTGAGCTTCCTATAACGTTTCTCCTGCAAATTGGCAATTTGGCCAGACTATCACGCACCATTACAGATCTAAATCTTCTTTTTTTTACCGCCGTAAAAATATGCATATATGTTTCATTGGATCTTCGCATCGCAAACAAATTATAAACATCATTATTGTCGAACAATATAACAAGGAATACTTAATATTAAAACATTCTTATGTTTAATGTATACTCCTACCCACTCATTCAAAAGTCGATAATGATTCACTATTCAACATCTATCCATGCCCATGATTCGTTAACGATTATGCTATGGTTGACTCATGATATGTCTCGAGTTTAACAAGCGGATTACAATCAAAGGTATGTACATAGGTGATATGAGCGGTACTTCAATCATAAATGTTTTTATGGCATTTTCCATATATGCGTGCTGGTTTATATCTCCGAGGTAAGCTGAAGCCGCGAGTCCTGTCCGGCTCAGACGCTCACCCAGCTGGCCTGCTTTGCATCGTCCATTTGGCACGATGAACGGCCGGCCACCAGATTGCCATGTGCCTCCGCGTGCTCGGTGCTCCAAACGTCACACAGTCTGACATCTCTCGAACTTACCATTTCACAGTTGTTTTTTCCCGGTTCAACTTCTGGTGATCGAACGATGGAAACGAGCCCGCCCAAATCGAGGGCTGACATTGAGCCACGAGGCGGTGGGTGCTGTTAAGGTTTTTATTGTGTGGTTAACTCTTTTAGCTTGTTTCTCTTTTCATTGTTGAGCGACCTCCTGTCACTCACAGCATCGTGGCGCTCCGCCTTACTCTGAACCTCTTACCTCCACGCGGTCTGGTGCACAGCAGAATGCCTCTGCCTTCCTTTACCGGGTCAGGTATTAACTTTTCTTTAATTCAAGTTTCCGCTTCTCTCATTTTCATGCTCATGTTCTACACAGGTGCTTGAGCTTCACAGCTCCGGTTATGGTTTCGATTCCTGCTAGCTTTGTATACATCTACCTTCGGCGTTTTTTTTTTAAAGGTTTCTCAGTTTATGGTTATGTTGATATTCTCAGGAGGAAGGTTCGATGGCTAAACCAGCGGTGTTGGAAAGCCTTCTCCGCTTCTCTGCCATCCCAAGTCCGGGTAAGAATTTTATGCATATAATCATAGGCTCGTTTGGCTTTTTCTGTGGTAATGGCTGAGCCGCTGTTCGTCTGAACAGGATGTCGGGGCCTGCTCTTATATTCGGAGTCCCTCCGCCATACACAAGGGTTTCCTCCCTTGGGAAAATTCTACGTTTCTCTCTCATATTTTGTTGTTGTAATTTGTCTGGTTTTCCGCCCGCATTCAGGCAGAAACCTCCGTTAAGAGGCGCTGTATGCCCAACTTGTATTGTATAACTTGTCTTTCTTACAATGGACTGATGCTCTTGAATGCGGACGAATGCTTCCGGTTGAAACAATGTTTTTGTTTATATGATACTGTTTTCGGTTTAATCTTGGTTAAGGAAGTTGTTACTGGTTACACGGAAATCTTTGTTTGGCTCTAGTACTGTATTTCGATGTATTCTGGGCGTACTTGCCTTCTCTGTAGCTTTACTGTGAATATAAGCTTGAATACTTGTTTCTATTCGTTTTTCCAATGTAAATTCACTTCTATGGTTAAATCTTTTGTATCAACGATTCTGGCAATAGAAGCCCCTGCTGGCTATGTATATATATATAAGCACAGCTTCGGCGACTCTTTTCAGAGCCGGGACAACTGTTAATATGTGTTACGCATGCATAGTGGTTACGGCTCTTCTTCCGTTCCTCGGTGACAGGGGTATTTCCGTCAGTTTATTTCTCTTTCTGCATGCATATGTATATTCTGCTAAATGTTTAAGCTATATATTTGCTAATGAATTTATTACTTCGAAGTACATGCTCTGTTCCGTAGACGATTCGTTCGGCCTGCGATTTTTCCTTGGTAAAAGGTCTGGTAATTTCGGGTATTTATTGTTGTTTTCGGTTTGAAATATAAACCCAACGCCTATGCACAATGTTGAATTCTTTTTGTTCCATACCCATCTGGGTTACAGAGAATGGCTTACACAGTAATCTTTCCCTGTTTAATATTCTTGCTATCGTTTATGCTACAGAGGTTTTGATTCGATATGTTTCGCTTTTGTTCTTTGTTTGAAAAATCCAGTCCCGTCTCTGCCGGTTGCGTAGAGGCTAGATTTTTTAAAAGAAATGATTAAATCGTTTTCCCCATTACCTTTACTTGCCTATCAAAGACCTTAAAAGAATTCCACAGGTTTAATGCTTTAGCAAGCCGTACCTGAATAGCAGCAAACCTTTTCGTAGCGCTTGTCAACCACCCGACCGTAGGAAGATCCTTCTCGATCTTCCACCCCCAAGCACTTCTGCAGATCTTCACTGTCTGCAAACCCTCTGGCGATGCCAGAGTCACGCTATCTGATCCTAACCAGACGTAGCGGATTCAGGAAGCCTCTCACTTCCAACACATGCTATCTGGTCACTACCAGACATAGCACCTAACCATTCCCTGCCATCTGATCTTTACCAGACTTGGCATTCCCCCTTTTCCTCCTGGGGTCTCAACCGTCACATGAAGGTAGTTATGTTTTTCTCTTGTTTTAACTACCTCAACAGCTATTAACAACAATTAATCACATACTTAAATTAAACAGTAGTAGCACAATTTATCAGTTTCCTTGTTTCAATCCTTCCACTTCATAATATCATGTATCTTTCCATTATAATTAAATCCTTCCTCTCTCTCTCTCTCCCTCCATCACGCACACGCGCGCACACACAATAAAGAAATAATCCATTTTGAATTTGCAAAGGTTGAAGTTGTGTCCTTTAAATTTATTGATCACTAACTTTATAAAATCTATTTTCTAGTACAAAAACAATCATAATTTCCATTGAAACTATACTAATTACAAGATACGAAATTATATCTCCTTGGTTATGGGAAATACTACAAATTTGTCATTAAAAACGTACCAAACTCTAAATACATGCATGATTAAGACATCTTCAAAACATCATCTCTAATTTAACATAAAGATATAGGATACTTATTTTTTAACTTGATAAGAAATCCAATCCACTATACTAATAATAATGCAATGACAATTATTAACTAGTGTGAATAGCCTAATAATATGAGAAAATATTTCTCAACAAAAAATATTCACAAGCAAAAAAATATTCTTTTCATAAAAGATTAAATATCCTATTAAATTTCAATTAAAACAATTTAACTTATCATACATGTACCGAACTTCTTTTATAAAAAAAAAACAAAATAAACAAAAATATTTAAAAATAATTCATTAAGATAAATACCAAAACTTTCATAAGAATAAAATAACTTAATATGTACAAGAAGTAAATAAAATCACACGATGAGTTGTTAACGAATAATACATTATGTACCTATAAAATGATAAATACCAAAACTTTCATAAAAATAAAATAACTTAATATGTACAAGAAGTAAATAAAATCACACGATGAGTTGTTAACTAATAATCCATTATGTACCTATAAAATGCCAAATGATTTTTTAATGATTAATATGTTATATAATATATGAAATGCGAAATAGTATTGGTATAAGCAAGATGATAAGGCAATATCTACCCTTCATTCAGTTATTTCTATTTTAGAAATCTCGTAAGTGCACATATAGTTACCAATCTTTTTTATTTTTTTTTTCCACTGGAAAATTCAGTAATTTTCAATAATATTAGAAAATTACATATAGTAGATGCCTTGGCATTACTGTGTTGTTCATACAAAATTCACCTCACAAGGTGTTGTATCAAAAAGTAGTTACAAAATTGTGCTGGGTACATACATATGTCTGGTTGTTCAAGCCTAATCTCTATCACAAAAAGATCTTTTTTGTATACAAAATAGCCATAGTTCAAAACAGTTTCATCATGTCAAAATAGTCTCCATTACTGTCAGTTATCGGGACTGTTGTCCCTCTGTTCTCTCTGATCTATGAATGGCCTGTGGTAAAACCGGTGCTCTTCGGTTCCATTCTGCTCCACAATTAGCCATTCGCCTCTGGGAAGTGTCGAGGCCTCTTTGGATAATTTGTCAGCAACGCTATTATGTTCTCTGTAAATATGTAAAAAAGAGAAATGATTAAATGCTGCTTTGAGAGTGAGAGCATCATGTAATATATTGCTGAGTGTGTGTGTATGACATGTAGTGAAATTATTGATCTAGTTAACGACCACCATTGAATCCCCAAAAATATTGATATTTGTGAGTTGATGCGATAAAGTAAAGTGTAATAGATTTCGGATGGCAGAAAGTTCAGCATAATTATTTGATCCATTTCCGAATCCCATTTTTGCAAGGTAACGGTGATGTTCGTTAATATGCAGAACGAAGCCCCCTCCACACCCCGTTTGGTTTGTTGCCCCGTCGAAGAAGGCCCACAGGGTGGCTCTGTCGATGTTGGGCATGGGTTGAATGATTCTGGGCCGAGATGGAGGCGGATCGGGTAGCTCATGATAGGCAGCGATGATGGTGGCTTCAACCCGGCTCCAAGATACCGATCGATCCTCGAAGACAGCTCGATTCCGCGCAAGCCAGGTATACCATGTAGCCACGAGGGGGAGATTTAAAAGTTTTGAGCCCGGATGACTGTGTGTCCAAGCGTCCCATGCGTCCGATAGATCATTCCCAGTCCAGTTCCCAGCCATGCTTACCAATCCTTTTTATTAAATTGAGAGAGTTTTACATTTTGGTATATATGTTACAATTTTGTAGTTTTTGAATTTCCAACCCAAAGTTGGGTTTTTTACGGCAATTGATATGGTCGTTTTTTTAATTGGAAAACTTTCTAAGTACAATAGGGAATACGCTTTGTAATGGTAAGTTAAACAACCTAAATGATATTTGTATGTAAAAGTTGTGGTATATGTGTTTTCTTGCCACCATACTTTATAGAGGTTTTTTTTCAAGTTATTATATATCATGTTAAAAGGTAATTTTTGTCCTTTGTGATGATTTACTATAAATGAAGATATTTATATAGAGTTATATGAGCTATTACTGCTTTTATTTCTATTGTTATGTTTTTCAATTTTATTGATTCATAATATTTGGAGAATTCCATTATATTATTAGGCTTTTTATAATTTCTTTGTGGTTCTATTTATCTTTTTTTCTTTTATTTCATTTCATTTTCTAGATAAAGATATATTTTTCTAGAAAAATTACATAAATTATTGATAAATTTTGTAAATCCTCTAAATTAAAGATTTTTGAAACTATTAAATCTATCTATAAGGGAAAAAAAAATACAATTTCAATCCATTTAATGATGCATTTCATAAATTATAAGATTTTCATGAAATAAATTAGAAAAGAGATAAAATATTAGTCATTATTCTAACACATATATAAAAGATAAAGGAAAATGGGAAAGATACACACTTATTTTATAAAGTGAACATTTCTACGCATTTTATTAATTGAATATAAGTTATCAAATATTTAATAATATATTTGTAAGAAATATATATATATATATATATATATATATATAATTAAATTATTTTTAAAAATATTAACTATTTAATTAATTAAAAAGTTATAAATAACCTAAACTAACACCTTTTCAAAATTGAACCTTTTCAAAATTGAATCATACTTTTATGAACTACTATAACAGTAATACACATAAAAACAAAACACATCTTTACTACAATGGTTACATTAATACACATAAAAATTAAACACAAACTTCATCACAATTATTAAATTAATAATTTTATCGATACCCATCCCCTCAAAATCCATCATAATCCTAATCCTCTTCTAACATAATTTTATTGATACATCCCCACAATCCACCATAATCCTAATCCTCCTCCAACATACAACTATACCTGCTGCTCCCATATGTTCATTGCTCGTCTATTCTATACAGCCATTACGATGGCATTAATTAATACATCCGCTCACAGTCCACCATTATCCTAGTACTCCTAAAACATACCACTACTCGCTGCTACCTATGTTCGTTAATGGATGTGAGCGAATATTTTTTCCAATACTGAAAATCCCCGGCATAGCCGTACATAGAATCCGTTTTTCAAGATTTTTTTCAAACATAGTCATATCTCGGAACCCGGGTGGGGAGGTTATCCTTAAACCCTCCCAAGCACCCGGGCTATACATCCATTAACGATCGGATATTTTAGTTAGGTTTTTCATCCCCTGCTCTACATTTATTCAAAATTTTGATCGTTGCAAAATTCGTCCTCTCACGAGCACCAATTCATTTATCTATCTATGTTGGAGCAAATTTCACATCATATAGTTACTTTATGTCCTCATCAAAAAACTTTCTTCCGCTTATTATTGAAATAATAATTTCAACTGCAGGTTTATTTGATTTGCGATGCGATCTATCGCATATCGCAAAACACAAACACACCCTGTCACCCTCCGTTATGTTCTGTGTCTTCTGCAATTGCAATGGTGCGATGCGAATTAATCGCAAATCGCACATCGCATTATATGTGTTTTAAGTTTTTCTTAGATGAATGCCAATTGCGATTCTGTGATGCGATTCGATCGCAAATCGCACCAACATTATAATGCTCCATTTTTCTTTCCGGAGTTTGTGATTTTGCGATGCGATCTAAATGAAGTCAATGGTTGAAGTACAGGCCAGCAGCAAATGAATTTGACGTGATGTAAAAGTTTCTTTACCTCCAGTTTTGTCAGTAAAACAGTAAATGTAATTTATTGTGTGTTGGTAAGTTTTGGTGAAGATTTTAATTTTATTTCAACGAGAGTATGGACACAAGTAAAAGCTGGTAAAACCATTTAATTTTATTCCTTTTTTATTTCACAGCAGGATGGCAAGTGAAAACGGATGTAAGTTTTTGTTGTCATATATGTGTAATGTTTTTTTTGTATTGACAACGAATTGTAATGCACAACAGTGCGATATAAAAATAGGACGCAGCAACGTGAGAAAAATTGATGCGTAATTTCCACACAGCAGTGTGTTGATCTCTTTAGCAGAGACATAAATTTTTTGTTGTAATGCAGTGTAAATTCTTTTAGAAGGAGAGACAGTGAGTGTTTATAGAAAACTGGAACTGAAGTGTTCCTGGTGAATCCCTCTCAGAGAGAGGAAGAAGTTTGTAAACAACAGTTTCCTTTATTAATGAATAGAAATTTGTTGGTGTGTGAAAACTCTGTCCGCTGCAAATAAATTTTTTAGGTTTTCGCTGTGTTAAAGATCCTATGTGTGAAAAACAGAGCATTGTTCTCTGTTCTGTGATTTTGTTTTTGGAATTTTACCAGAAAAATTCCCAACAATGGTATCAGAGCATTGTTCTGCTCTGTTGAATTTTGTTTGAAATTAGCAGAAATTTCCAACATGGTATCGGAGCTAATCTAGGCTCTCTGAAGGTTTCAAAGAAGCTGAAGGAAGGATTCTTACTGCAGCAACTTCTCCAGCAGAGCGAGAATGGCTCGCACCAGCACAAGTAATAGCATGGGTATGCAGCTCCCACTATTTGATGGGAAAAATTATGACTATTGGGCAATAACAATGAAAGCCTTGTTTGCTTCCCAAGACTTATGGGAAATAGTTGAGGACAGTTTTGAACAACCAGCAGATGAAAATGAGTTTAATGATCTAACTCTGGGAGAGAAGGACCTATTAAAGAGCTACAAGAAGAAGGACTCAAAAGTCCTCTTCTTCTTGTATCAAGCAATGCATGGAAGCATGTTTCCAAGGTTAGCAGCAGCTAAGACATCCAAAGAAGCATGGAAAACTCTCAAGACAGCCTATAAAGTGATGGAGAAAGTGAAGACAACAAAACTACAATTGCTGAGGAAAGATTTTGAGAACCTATGCATGAAGGAGTCAGACAATATTGACTCATTCTTCACTCAAGTAATTGACCTGGTCACACAAATAAGATCTCATGGAGAGATACTTGAAGAAAAGAGGATTGTGAAGAAAATATTGAGGGTCCTACCCTCAAAGTTTGATGTGATTGTCACCACCATAGAAGAGACAAAGGATCTTTCAAACTTTTCAGTTGATGAACTTCATGCATCACTGATAACACATGAGCAGAGGTTGAGTAGAAATGAAAACTCACCTCTAGAGCAAGCCTTCAAGACCCAAATGTTCTTTGGAAGAGGAAGAGGTCAAGGCAGAGGAAACAAGTGTTGAGATTTTCTGTTTGGAGTAAAATAGGCAAAAATCTCTGTAGGTGACAACAATAGAAATTCAGTTCCTAGATTAGCTCCAGGTTGTTGGGAGATGATTAATGCCTCCTATATTTGACGTGAGTGAGTTAATGAGGTTGTTAGATTCTCTTTGCTATATAACAGGCAACCATTCGGATTGTTTGCTATGAGGGTGAGAGTTTTGTGAAGATTTCATTATGTAATCTCCTGTTTGATTAATAAGATTGCGATGCCTATGTTGTGTGGACGTAGCCCAGATTGGTTGGGTGAACCACGTTAAATTCTTGTGTCTTTATGTGCATGATTGATCTGCTGTGTATTTTGTTTAATTTCTGCTGTGCATCTGATCTCCAACAACAAGAGAGGAAGAGGTAGAAGCCAAAATAAAGGTGGAAGGAACAGTCCAGCAAATACTCAAGGAAGAAGCAGCAATCCAAATCAGAACCAAGGCCAAGGCAGCAGCTAACAAAGTGGACAACATCATGCTCAAGGACAAAGGTATGAAAAATCCAATGTCCAATGTTATTATTGTAAAAAATATGGACATTATGCAAATGAATGTAGGAAGAAGCAGCATGATATGAATAATAGATCTAGTGCAAATATCACTAGAGAAAATATCAGCCAAGATAATGTATTGTTAGCTTGTAATATGGCTGAAACAAAGAGTGATGATATATGGTTTCTAGACTCCGGTTGCAGCAACCATATGATAGGAAACATAGCTTTGTTTTCTGCTTTAGATCAATGTGTGAAGTCACAAGTCACACTTGGGACTGATAGCAAAATTTCTGTTATGGGTAAAGGAGAAGTTAAAATATTTTCAAAGAAAGGAAAAAAGAAAACCATAGCAGATGTCTATTATGTTCCTGGAATGAGATGTAACCTCTTGAGTATTGGACAGCTTGTTCAAAAGGGTTACAATGTTTTCTTTGAGAATGATGTATGCACCATCATGGATACAGCACCCAGCAAACGATGCATTACTGAAGTGAAGATGACAAGGAACAGAATGTTCCCTCTTAGAATAAGAGCAGATTTGAAAAACAAAGAAGAAATTGCAGCAGTTACCCAAGAGGCTTTCCAAAGTGTGCCAAAGGATGAAAATTGGTTGTGGCACATGAGATTTGGACATCTCAACTTTGGACGTCTTAACCTGTTGAGCAGAAAAGAAATGGTAAGGGGATTACCATTGATAGAGAAACCAGAAAGCCTTTGTGAAGGTTGCATCTTGGGGAAACAGCATAGAGAAAGTTTTCCATCAGGGAAAAGTATAAGGGCGAAAGCACCCTTAGAAATTGTCCACTCAGATTTATGTAGACCAATGCAAACCCCATCTTTAGCAGGCAGCCAATATTTTCTAGTATTCATTGATGACTTTACAAGAAAGACTTGGGCTTATTTCTTGAAGAACAAAAGTGAAATGTTTGAAAAATTTCGAAATTTCAAAGCACTTGTGGAAAATCAAAGTGGGCTGCATATTAAAGTCTTGAGAACTGACAAAGGAGGTGAGCATATCTCCAAGGAATTCCTACGGTTTTGTAGAGAAAATGGAATACACAAGCAGTTTACAGTAAGGTACACCCCACAGCAAAATGTAGTTGCTGAAAGGAAGAACAGGAACATTATGGATATGGCAAGGAGCATGTTGAAGGCAAAGCATTTGTCAAATGATTATTGGGCTGAAGCCGTAAACTGTGCAGTATATATCTTGAATAGGTGTCCTACAAAAGCTGTGATGAACAAAGTGTCGGAAGAAGCATGGAGTGGGAGAAAGCAAGGAGTCACCCACATGAAAGTTTTTGGATGTGTGACCTATGCACACATTCCAGATCAGCTAAGGAGGAAGTTGGACAGCAAAGGGGAGAAATGTATTTTCATTGGATACAGTGAGGAATCCAAAGTTTACAGGCTGTATATCCCATCCACCAAGAAGTTTTTTGTAAGCAGAGATGTTCAGTTCATTGAGGAGGAGGCTTGGGATGGAAGCATAGAGAAAACAATTAATGTTAAAAACTGTTTGTCTCATGATGAAGATGATGAGGAGATGGTAGAAATACATCCCCAAATAACAGCGCCAACACAAGGACAGCAAGGAACACCCTTGAGGAGAAATGAGAGTGCTTCTCCAAGCACACCACAAGGAGGAGATTCAAGTGCATCTTCAAGCACTTGCACACCAAATGAAAGAGGTAAGAAGTTCAGAAACTTGAGTGATATTTATGATGAAGGAATGAATTCCTTATTTGCCTTGTATTGTCATGTTGATGACCCTATTCATTTCGAAGATACAATTAAAGATAAGAAATGGATAAAAGCTATGGATGAGGAGATGAATGCCATAGAAAGAAACAAGACATGGGATTTGGTTGAGCTACCAAAAGGTAAAGAAGTCATTGGAGTCAAATGGATCTATAAGACCAAATGCAATGCTGAAGGCAAAATTGAAAGACACAAGGCAAGGCTGGTTGTTAAGGGATACAAGCAGCAATATGGGAGAGATTATGAGGAGACATTCGCACCGGTTGCAAGAATGGAAACCGTGAGAGCAGTGCTGTCCATTGCAGCACAAAACAAATGGAAAGTTTACCAAATGGATGTGAAGTCGGCATTCCTAAATGGAGTGTTAAAGGAAGAGGTTTACATTGAACAGCCACTAGGCTATGAGAAGAAAGGCCAAGAACACAAAGTTTGCAGATTGAAGAAAGCTCTTTATGGGCTGAAACAAGCACCAAGAGCGTGGTACAGTAGAATAGATTCGTATCTACTGGAAAATGAATTTGACAAATGTGAGGGAGAACCCACAGTCTACATCAAAGAAAAGGATGGTAAGATTTTGATTGTTGTCTTATATGTTGATGATGTGATTTTTATAGGCAATGATGACTACCTCCTTAAAAACTTTAAATCAGTCATGAAAGAGGAATTTGAGATGACTGAGATGGGTTTGCTGAGATACTTCTTAGGAATAGAAGTAGATCAAAATGAAAATGGAATTTTTATCTCTCAAGCAAGATATGTAAATGAAGTGTTGAGCAGATTTAATATGCAAGAATGGAAAGCAGCAAACACTCCCATGGTAATAGGATTAAAACTCAGCAAAGAGGACAACAACAAGTATTTTGATCCTAGTTTATATAAGAGCATAGTTGGCAGCCTTATGTATTTAACTGCAACTAGGCCTGACATAATTTTTGCTGTTAGTTTGATTTCCAGATTCATGCAAAAGTCAAAAGAAGCACATTGGCAGGCAGCAAAAAGAATACTAAGGTACGTTAAAGGTACAAAAAGATTTGGTATTTTGTATACTTTTTCAGAAAATTCAGATTTGGTTGGCTACACCGATAGGGATTGGGCTGGAAGTGGAGATGATCGGAAAAGCACATCCGGTTACGTTTTTCAGATGGGTTCAGGAGCCATTTCATGGGCTTCCAAGAAACAGCGAATTGTGGCGTTGTCTACAACAGAGGCAGAATACGTGGCAGCTACAGCAGCAGCGTGTCAAGGGGTTTGGATGAGAAGGATGTTAAGAAGTTTATGCCAAGAGCAGGCAACAACAACAGTGATTTTTTGTGACAATAGCTCAGCTATTGCGTTGTCGAAGAATTCTGTGTTTCACAAGCGAACGAAACACATTGATACAAGGTTTCACTACATCAGAGAATTGGTGAACAATGGAGAAATCGTTTTACAACATTGCAGCACTCAAGAACAGGTTGCAGACATTTTGACCAAGCCTTTGGGACAGAAAAGTTTTGAGTATTTGAGGAAATGTCTGGGTATGATTGATAACCCAGCAGTTGAAATTAAAGTGGAGTGTTGCAATAATAATTTCAGCTACAGGTTTATTTGATTTGCGATGCGATCTATGGCATATCGCAAAACACAAACACACCCTGTCACCCTCCGTTATGTGATGTGCCTTCTGCGATTGCGATGGTGCGATGCGACTTAATCGCAAATCACACATCGCATTATATGTGTTTTAAGTTTTTCTTAGATGAATGCCAATTGCGATTCTGCGATGCGATTCGATCACAAATCGCAAATCGCACCAACATTATAATGCTCCATTTCTCTGTCCGGAGTTTGTGATTCTGCGATGCGATCTAAATGAAGTCAATGGTTGAAGTACAGACCAACAGCAAATGAATTTGACGTGATGTAAAAGTTTCTTTACCGCCAGTTTTGTGAGTAAAACAGTAAATGTAATTTACTGTGAGTTAGTAAGTTTTGGTGAAGATTTTAATTTTATTTCAGCGGGAGTATGGGCACAAGTAAAAGCTGGTAAAACCATTTAATTTTATTGTTTTTCATTTCACAGCACGATGGCAAGTGAAAACGGATGTAAGTTTTTGTTGTCATATATGTGTAATGTTTTTTTTGTATTGACAACGAATTGTAATGCACAGCAGTGCGATGTAAAAATAGAACGCAACAGCGTGAGAAAAATTGATGTGTAATTTCCACACAGCAGTGTGTTGATCTCTTTAGCAGAGACAGAAGTTTTTTTTTGTAATGCAGTGTAAATCCTTTTAAAAGGAGAGACAGTGAGTGTTTATTGAAAACTGGAACTGAAGTGTTCCTGGTGAATCCCTCTGAGAGAGAGGAAGAAGTTTGTAAACAACAGTTGCCTTTATTAATGAATAGAAATTTGTTGGTGTGTGAGAACTCTGTCAGCTGCAAATAAATTTTTTTAAGTTTCCGCTATGTTAAAGATCCTGTGTGAAAAAGAAAGTATTGTTTTTTGTTCTGTGCTTTTGTTTTTGGAATTTTACCAGAAAAATTCCCAACAGTGATATCGGAGCATTGTCATGGTATCGGAGCATTGTCATGCTCTGTTGAATTTTATTTGAAATTAGCAAAAATTTCCGACACTTATGACTCTCGCTTTATATTTCGACTTAGGTGGTCTCTTTATCACCCTAGCTTCATAATTTGTTGTACAAAGCTGAAATGACGTTTGAAACAATATACATTTCAGTAATGCTCGTCAAAATGTTCGATTATACCTCTAATCATTTATTTTCCTTTAAAACTAGAATAGTTGCGGGCACAGTTTTGTCATGTAACAGGGATAGTTTGGTCAAGCAGCCATTTTGTACTCGGTGAACATAATTTACCCAACACTAGACCATCGACAGGTTACATTCGTAGCCCACACTATATAGACCTTAACTATGTTGACGGGTCCATAAATTGAAAAGAAATGGTAGGAATGGCTTTAGTGTGATGTTTGTTTATGAATTTTAATCCATTAGAATTGAATTAGATGCAAGTAATTTCTTGACCAATAAGAAAAGGCCATACTTCTCAGAACAAATCTATCCTGGATTTAACATAGATAGCGATATCCAGTCATTATGACGTAGCCCTGTTCTTGCGCGTAAACAACACTTCAGCCTTGAGCACCGTTGAAACAGTTCACATATATGCTTTTGTATTTGCAAACACTGGCGGACTCCGTTAGAAAAGAAAACAAATACCTTTACCTACGTACTCATAACCATTTATAAAAGGTTATATAATTTATAAAGACGATACGTAAATTCAAGCGATGATACGAATAAGCACATGACTTTTGTCATCGACGTACGTAAAACTAGCGAAAGATGAGAAGTATAAACCTTAATTGTCACCCACGGGCCACCCGCCTTTCCAGTGGTGTCGGTCATATTTTGGTAAGACTTTTGAAAGTAAGAACCCCTGGTTCCAGTAGTGTCGGTCATATTGTAGTCAAACTTTTGAAAATAAGAACCCCTTGGTCATCGCAATATTCACCTGATTCTTGAATCCCGTGTGCAGATGTCCCTAACGCGGAAAATGAACACGGTCACCGACAGTTTGAACGACCATGTGCACTGTGCACCCAACGACTGTCCAACGGATAATATCTAGACAATCTCCGCTTGTTGCGGTGGGTGCCAGCGTTAGCGGAAGAAATTTCGATAACTGATCGACCTCCCGATTCTATATATATTTTGGAGATCTGTTGGAGTTCACCAATCAGCCATCGATTCAGATGATCGGTTCTGCTTTCCATTCTACTTAGTTCTAGTGTTAGATATTCATTAAGAGGAAACCTACTTATCTTCAAGCGAAGATCTATGTCGTTGTGAAATGGCGCCCGTAATACTGGCCACAATCTTCGGTTTCTTGTGGATAGCTGGTGCAGCTTATGCATTAGGTAGCGACTGGCAATTCGCACATGCTACGTTTTACGGTGGCAACCATGCGTCGGGCACAATGGGGAAGTTCAATCTTCAACAATCGACGTCTGCATGGGTGTAGTACGTTGAATAATATTGGCGTCATTTTCAGCTTTAGATCATTATTTTATACCATATGTTAGCTAACCAAATCAACCTTGAAATTAATCGGACAGGCGGTGCGTCCAGATACGGTAACCTATATAGCAAGGCTATGGAACGAATACTGCAGCTCTGACCACGGCGCTTTTCAACAATGGAGCTAGTTGTGGAGCCTGCTACCAAATGAAATGCAACCACCACTACGACCCTCAGTGGTGTCTACCAAGCACTGTGACAGTTACTGCGACTAACCTCTGTCCCCCTAACAATGCTCTTCCCAACGACAATGGAGGATGGTGCAATCCACCTCTCCAACACTTCGACATGGCTCAACCTGCTTTTCAACAGATCGCCATATACAGAAGTGGCATTATTCCAATCATATTCAGAAGGTAATCAATGATTACGTAATTCAACACTACATTCTTATTCTTCAATCCTGAAATTTTATTCCCAACTTTACTTTAATCGCGAGGAAATGCTAAGCTGCAAGATTAATATATATCCGTGCAGGATGCCTTGCGTGAGGAAGGGAGGAGTTCGATTCACGATCAATCGGCACTCCTACTTCAATTTGGTGCTCATTACCGACGTAGGAGGTGCAGGGGATGTGGAGGCGGTTTCCATCAAAGGCTCCAACACTGGTTGGCAAGCAATGTCCCGAAACTGGGGACAGAATTGGCAGAGCAACTCCTATTTAAATGGGCAGAGTCTCTCCTTCCAGGTCCCCACGAGCTACGGGAGAACTATCACTTCCTATAACGTTGCTCCTGCAAATTGGCAAGCCGAGGTGGTGCGAGAATGTCACCCGCTTTTAAGTGGTTATTACTCCCAGAGTACTTTAGGAGGCTTGTATTCATAATGTTGAACTAGGGTACGCAAATTAGCGCCCGATTCTGATGGTTCCTTCTTCATTGAATTGAATTGATGTATGCATCGCGTATATAGCTGCTCTAATTTGGCACGGCGATATGTTGTATTAGTAGCAATTTTCTCCTCAATTGCGTAACTGGGAGGTCAGATAGTTTAATCTTAATCGCTTATGGCAGTTGGTAGAGATTTTCATGATCTTTACTTTTGCGTAATCTAAAACTGGTTCCAGTAGCCATCTTCTTTCGGGGTGATAAATTGAGGTAACAAGAGTTACGTCAGGACATAAATTCGGAACGATCCAAGCATGTACCGTTCATAGATGTTTGGAGGAAAGTATTATGTGTGTTTTTAAGCATGTACCGTTAGATAGATGTTTGCAGTAAAGTAGTATGTGTGTTTTTTAAAAATTTACCATTTTGAGATTATCGCCGTTTAAATTTAAATTAGACTTTTAAATTTTGATGGAAGTGATTAAAATTTCAATTTTGATGAATGTGAATATCATACACATCATACTGAACTATAAAAATACTGAATCTCTTGACATCTTTCTCAAGAATCCAGATTTTAAAATTGCAAAATAAGGTTTCTAAATATAAAATATTTTTATTAGTAAATATGAGATGAAGGTTCGGGATTCGATCAAAATTAATGTTATTCATTCGCTTTTAAAAAATGGATATGAATAAATTGGCACCTTATCTTTAAACTTATTATTTTCCCTTTTATAATATTTTAAATTAAAAATCTAAAAGTTGAAATGATTTGATTTCCGCTTCATAACTAGGTGTGTGCTTCCTATAACCAGATTTGGCCGATGTGGGCTATTGGTAAAATGTAGCTAAGCATTTCAGTTTGTGGACGTTTCGGTTTACATGGACGTTTATTTTACGGGCAATTCAACTTCGCCACATAAACACATTCGATTTCATCTTTTATTTGACGAGATTTCTTTGACCAAGTTCGATTTCAATTCAAGTTCGCAGGGAATTCAGTGAGAATGGCATCATAAGAAGATAAGGAGGCTTGGACAACTATGTCCAGCTATGTCCGCTGATATATTTTGGTTCTCATGTAAATGTTCATTATATTTACTTAATATAATACTATGCTGATTTTACTATCCTGATTTTACTATGCTGATTTTACTATCCTGATTTTAATATAATACGGTCTGCTATGGGATGCCGTGGGATGCCGTTTAGTTTTTCAGAGTGCCGGCTGTTTGGGTTGAACATTTGCGATCACCTTGTCAAAATTCATTGTGAGGATTTGGTTGTGCAAGTTAGTTTTTCTCTCACACTGACAAATGCATATAAGGTATTTGTTTATTATAAGTTCATTTTTCAACCTGAAAAGATCTCCTCCATCTTCACCCTTTATATAAATGGATTAGTATTTTATACATAAATTTGATATAAATGTAATTTGTATAGGGTTGAAATAAGGTTGAATTTCTATAATTTTAATATATTTTTTAAATTTGGAACGTATACACGTTTATATAATTTTTTTTAATAAATTTGTTAGTGATATATAAATTTTTAATAAATTTGTTAGCGATATGTAATTTTTTAATAAATCCCTAATACAAATTTAACTTGAGTGATCGAATAAAATAATTGTTATTATTTTTATTCAAATTATAAAAAAAAAAGTGTTTAAATAAAATAACTATTATTTTATGGGGTAAATATGAATAACTATTAGGTTTTTTTTTTTTTTGGTCAAATTTAAGTGTTGGAAAAAATTATTTGTTATATTTTTGGGATTTGAATAGGCCACATTTTTATATAAAGTATCTTAACGACACTCCTATTCTTATAGAGTATCTTAACAACACTCTTATTACTAACACCTTTATTTCTAGCCAATTGAGCCGTTAACTTATTGATCATTAACATATAACACCGAAATAATGAATATTTTATTTTCCAACTTTTTAACGTAAACACAATGATCATACTCACTTCTGCTAACATTGTAATTCATCCTGAAGTAATCAAACTTCTCGTACTATTGTCATTTTCTTGGGTTTGTAAACAAAGCTCTTATAGTGATTTTAAACAAACGCTTTTGGTTGTTCCATATATATATCCTCATCCAAATTTCAATGTAAGAATTTTTTTTTAACATCTAGTTGCTTTAACTGGAGATCAAGTAATGAAACTAATGCTAACACAACTCTAATTTGAATAAGCATAATAACTGGTGAATAAATCTCATGAAAATCAGTACCTTCCTTTTGAGAATACCCTTTTGCAACCAATCTTGCATTGTACTTCTCAACAATATCATTAAATCCTTTCTTCAATTTGTAAACCCACTTGTAACTGACTAGGTCTCCATGTCTTATTTCTTTGTAAGGCATCCATTTCCTCTTAAATTTCTACTTTCCATTTATTGCAATTAGATACTTCCATTGCATCGTGACAACAACTATGTTTTCCATCATTGAAATTATAGCAACACATGTAGAAAAATCATCACACTTTTTAGGAAAATATCTTATTCATGTAGACCTTCGTACAATTTGTCGCAGTATTTCCTCAATTTCTTGAGAACTTCTTGTATCCTCGTCTTCTTCTGTAGGAGTTTCTTCATGAACATCTTCATGATCCTCCTGCCTTGAAGATGATTGAGTTTCCAAGTGAACCCGTTCAATTTGTGGTACTTCTACCTGTTTCATTTCACCATCTATATCTGATTTTATAAGTGACAATTCATCAAATATGACACATGATTGAGTTTCCAATTGAACCCATTCAATTTTTGTTACTTCTACCTGTTTCATTTCACCATCTATATTTGATTTTATAAGTGACAATTCATCAAATATGACATCTTTGTTAATGATGATTTTGTGGGTAGTATAATCACAAAATTTATATCCCTTAACTCCATCGCCATATCCAACAAAGATTAGTCTTTTAGATTTTGGATCTAATTTAGAACATTGATTCTTTGGAATAACAACATAGGCATCACAATCAAAAACTTTAAGATTTGAATAATCACAAGGTTGACCTGTCCATACTTTTCCGAGAATCTTATAGTTAATTATAGTTTATGGTGACCGATTTACCAAATAAAAATCTATAATAATTGCTTTTGCTGTCAATTCCTACTACAACTTGGCATTACTGATCATACTTCTTGCTCTCTCTAGAAGAGTTATATTCATGCATTCCACCCATTTTGCTAAGTATAAATCGTGGTTTTATGTCTTTCAATCCCAAATTTCTTGCAATAATTTTCAAATTCCTTTAAAGTAAACTCGGTTCCATTCTCATTTCTCAAAAATTTAACTGACCTTCCAATGCTCTTTTCAACCAAAGTTCTATACTACTTAAAACCATGAAATATATCAACTTTTATTTTTAGTAAATAGATCCACACCTTTTTAGAATATTCAAAGAATATTCCCCTTCCCACCTAGGCAGTACGAGTGCCCAGTCAGCATCCCTGTCAGTCACCTACAAATTTTTTACCTATTTGACAAAGTGAACAGATCGCGTTTCTTGGAGCATACCGTGTTTGTTTCGCACGAAACGAGTTGGGCCGAATTGAGGATGATGAGAACTATGTGTTCATTTAGGCTCCACACCATTCTGGCGACTTTGAGTTTTGAGAATAATTTTGAGCACCTAATCATCGACAAACTATATAACTGCCACTTCAAGTAGATTTTGTTTGTCAAGGAATTCATCATATAAATGCTTTCTAGCTTGGTTTGTAAGCCTGCAGTTGTTTTCTCTCCAACGATGTTAAACAACACATCAGATGCCAAGCATAGATGAATAGCATTGAGGGCTCTTGCATCCATGTCCTCCTAGTCATCACTATCCATTCCCACAAGTTTCTTTGCCATGACCAACAACACCTTTGCCACTCCTTGCTGCATGTGCATATCCTGCATCTTAACCTTCTATAGCTCAAATCTATTACTCACATTGAACTTTTCAATTTCAAACTTGGCACTCTGCATTTTTTCCATTAACAAAAACTTTTCTTGAAAGCTGTGATACCACTTGTTGAGTTGAGCAACAAAAGAATAACCTGAAAATAAATTTAAATGGCAGAAAATAATAGCAAAAAAACAAGATAGAAGAATAACCGAACACAAAAATTGACGCAATGTTTTACATAGTAAAACCCTCTTTGTGAGGAAAATATCCATTAGGTAATCATAATTGGTATTCTTACTATTTAAGGGAGATATTTACAACAGGAAACTCACAAGCATACATTATCCAACAATTCAACCCACTCTCCATTCATTTTATGTTTTCTTATTGTCTCTATAGACTTACATGTATGAATAATAACCTGTCATGCTTTTTCTAAATCTGTCTATAGCTTTTAAAAAATCCCAAAGATATAGATAAATAATTAACAACTTTTAACATGGTGTTTTCTACACAACTATTAACCCGATTTTAAAACAAATCTACAGGAGAGAAGGCTTAATGATATAGACACTCCTTTGAGCTTCCTATAACGTTGCTCCTGCAAATTGGCAATTTGGCCAGAAGGCTTAATGATATATACACTCCTTTGAGCTTCATATAACGTTGCTCCTGCAAATTGGCAATTTGGCCAGACATTCGAAGCAGTGCAATTTTAAGCCATTCTAATATGCATCAAGGCTATTAAGAGTAACGCAGAAGCAACAAAGCCGAGGTGATGTGAGAATATCACCCGCTTTTAAGTGGTTATTACTCGGAGAGTACTTTAGGAGGCTTGTATTAATAATGTTGAACTAGGGTCAGATTCTGCATAGAATTGGTGTATGCATCGCGTATATAGCTTCCATGATTTGGCGCGGCGATATATTGTGTTAGTAGCAAATTTCTCCTCAATTGCGTAATTGGGAGCTTAGATAGTTTAATCTTAATCGCTTATGGCAGTTAGTAGAGATTACTTTTGCGTAATCTAAAATTGGTTCCCGCTTATGGCAGTTGGTAGAGATTACTTTTGCGTAATCTAAAATTGGTTCCGGTAGCCATCTTCTTTCAGGTTGATAAATTGAGGTAACAAGGGTTACGTCAAATTCGGAACGATCCAAGCATGTACCGTTGATGGATGTTTGGACTAAAGTTACATGAGATGAGGGATGAGGATTCAACCAAAATTAATATTATTCATTAGCTTTTAAAAAATGAATATGAATAAATTGGCACCTTATCTTTAAACTTATTATTTTCCCTTTTATAATATTTTAAATTAAAAATCTATAAGTTGAAATGATTGGATTTCGGCTTCATAACTAGGTGTCTACTTCCTATAACCAGATTTGACCGATGTCGGCTCTTGGTAAAATGTGGCTAAGCATTTCAGTTTGTGGACGTTTCGGTTTACATGGATGTTTAGTTTACAGGCAATTCAACTTCGCCACATAACCATATTCGATTTCATCTTTTATTTGACGAGATTTCTTTGACCAAGTTCGATTTCAATTCAACTTCGCAGGGAATTCAGTGAGAATGACATTATAAGAAGGCTTGGACAATGAACAACTGTCTGCTATGGGATGCCGTTTAGTTTTCCAGAGTGCCGGCTGTTTGGGTAACTTTTGCGATTACCTTGTCAAAATTCATTGTGGGGATTTGGTTGTGCGAGTTAGCTTTTCTCACAATGGATATAAGGTCTTTGTTTATTATAAGTTCATTTTCAACATGAAAAGATCTCCTCTATTTTCACCCTTTATATAAATGGATTAGTATTTTATACATGAATTTCATATAAATGTAATTTGTATATGTTTGCAATAAAGTTGAATTTCTATAATTTTAATATATATTATAAATTGGAAGGGATACAAGTTTATATAATTTTTTAATAAATTTGTTAGTGATATGTAATTTTTGAATAAGTCCCTAATACAAATTTAATTTGAGTGATTGAATAAAATAATTGTTATTATTTTTATTCAAATTATAAAAAAAAATTAAGTGTTTAAATAAAATAACTATTATTTTACGAGGTAAATATAGATAACTATCAATTTCTAGGTCAAATTTAAGTGTTGAAAAAAATTATTTGTT